>JAWZYV010016380.1:0-50000 GCA_038373885.1 Cheiracanthium punctorium
GTAAAGCTGCAATTTAATCGCAGAGACTTTGCATGATTAAATATATTTTTTTCTAGCTCTAAAAATATAAATGTTAAAATTGAAAAAAAAATATTTCTTATTACTTTGTTTTATTAGGTCTTTTTTTTTTCTTATCTCAATAAGAACTGCCTCAAAGAAAAAATTCTGTAGTGATCCATTTAAAAAGCAAGAGATGAACTCGCAAGATTATATAATTTCGATGGTTCAAGAGATCATCTCTCCTTTCTATTTTATTTATTTATGTATAACATATAGTCCGGGAGCCAGCTGGCATTTTTAATGACCAATGGAAAAAAAATCTGAAATCTCGTCCTATAGTTCATTTAGTTAAACATATAGTCGAGGTGAACATATCAGCTGGCGCATTTGCGGTGCGCATAGTCGTCCCGCCCGCCCAAACATATAAAATAATTTTTAAAAGATAATTATAATAAAAAAGTTGATACTTTGTACCTGTGTATATCACGTTGCATACAAATGAAAAAAAAATAGTCAGCTGATTTTATAGCGGTGGATTATACGCCAGCTGCCGACGATGATCTGCATTCGGCTGTATAGCGGTGGATTATATGTCAACTAGAGATGAGACGGGCTCAGCCCGAGCCCGAAAGCCCGAGCCCGAGCCCGGTTCGGGCTCGGGCTCTGTAATTAACAATTGCGTTCGGGCTCGGGCGGGCTCGGGCTCGTGAAAAATTTTTATTTTATTGAACATTCCTTGAAACAGATTTTTAAAAAGTGATTCATATGGAAAATAAAAGTACTTATAAAAAAAAAATTGGAGTGACTCCACTCGGCTTTCCGAACACTTACGATTAAGATCATTAGCAAGTATTTAAATAAATTTTAATCGATGAATCATTCAAACATATATACCAAATTGAAACTCAATTGAATGCACCGTTTAAACGCTTGCGCACTTTTAAGAATTTCTCCCCATATGCCAATTTGCCATAATATAAAAGAAATCTTTGTCGTAGCCCTGTAGAAAAACTATAAGTCCTATACACACCAAAATCAATACCGGTCTTAAGATGGTGATTTATAACATATATACCCAATTTGAGCTCAATTGAATGTTCCGTTTAGGAGCTATCGTGTTTACTCACATACACACAAACACACATACATACATACATCTCGTAAAAATAGCAAAAATGAATTCAGAAGATCTCAAAACGTGTAAATACACCAAAATATCGAATTTAAATTTTTTCATGATTACAATACTTTCCTTACATGGTACATGTTCGGAAAGTAAAAATAGCGGCACGGGTGCCTGGAAGGCGCGTGAAGCTCTTTGGGTATTTCAGAACGGTGGCTTATATTGCTTAGTTAGTCATGAGATCCGACATTATTTCATAAACATAGATATAAAGGATTAGAAAGTGCATTAAAAATTTGCAACTATATTTGTCTTTAATGTGCACAAATTAATTTGCAAAATTTATTGTATTCTATCAAAGAATTACTTCTTTGAATTTTATTGAATTTTATTTATCTTTAGCTGAAATTTCGGGCTCGGGCGGGCTCGGATTAAAAGTCTTCGGGCTCGGGCTTCAAAAAATGAGCCCGAACTCATCTCTAATGTCAACATGTAAAGAATACACGTTAAGTAAAAGAATAATAAAAAAGCTGAAATTTGTTAACGTGATAGTTAACTTTATGTGTTTTATGAAAAAAAATAGTCAGCTGAGTTTTCCGTGGTGGAAAAGTGATCAGCTGGCGATTGAAAGTTACAGAGTATTGCTACACGGACTGGCGACTGACGTATGATAGGAATTTTGAGAGGATATTTAGTTTTATGTGTTATACGAGTATATCTATATAAATAAAATTAGACTTTTGTCTGTACATTTCTTGGAATTCAAAAATTTTGCGATTTCTATCCGTTTCAAGCACCCGGGAATCCGATGCCACCCTCAAAAAAAGTTTGTCTGTCTGTCATTCTGTCATTCTGTCATTCTGTCCGTGATGCTTTTTTTGTTTAAGCATCACGTAAAAACGACTGAAGCGAATGATATGAAATTTGGTGTCATGATAGGTGGTCACTCAACTTAAAACATAGGCGTCGAAATTTTAAAAAATCTTGATTAGATTTTCAGATTTTGCGAAAATCGTTTCAAACTGCGTAAATTTGTGTTCAAGCATCACGCAAAAACGACTGAAGCGAATGATATGAAATTGGGTGTCATGATAGGTGGTCACTCAACTTAAAACATAGGCGTCGAATTTTTAAAAAATTCTGATTGGATTTTGAGATTTTGCGAAAATCCTTTCAAACTGCGTAAATTTGTGTTCAAGCATCACGTAAAAACGACTGAAGCGAATGATATGCAATTGGCCGTCATGATAGGTGGTCACTCAACTTAAAACATAGGCGTCGAATTTTAAAAAAATCTTGATTAGATTTTGAGATTTTGCGAAAATTGTTTCACACTGCGTATTGTGTTCGCACATCACGTAATAACTGCAAAGGTGAAAAAATGGTATTTGGTGAAATGGTAGGTGGTCACCTTAAACTATAAGCATCTAAAAAAACCCGATCAGATTTTGGGATTTTGCGAAAATCGTTTCAAACTGAGTGAATTTTTGTTCACACATTACGTAATAACGACTAAAGCGAATGATATGAAATTTGGTCACAAGATAGGTTGTTGTTCAACATAAAGTATAGGTGTCCAATTTTTAAAACTTTTTATTAGATTTTGAGATTTTGTGAAAATTCTCCCAAAATGCGGTTATATTTTTTCAAGCATCGCGTAATAACGACTTATACGAAATTTGGTGATATGATAGGTAGTTGCTAATCTTAATTTATAGGTGTTGAATTTTTAAAATATTTTGATTACATTTTGAGATTTTGTGAAAATCGTTTAAAAATGCTAAAATGTTTGTTCCAGCATCACGAAATAAAGACAGCAGGGAATTAAACAAAATTGGGTAACATGATAGGTTGTCACTCAACTTAAATTCTAGGCTTCCAATTTTTCAAAAATGTTGATTAGATTTTGAGATTTTGCGAAAATTATTTGAATATGTGTAAATATTCGTTCGCGCATCCCATAATTACGACTAAAGCGAATGAAATGATATTACTTAGTTATTCTCTAACCTGTAATATTTTAACAATACATAAAAATTACAATTGCGCTTTCTTTCCTTTGGCAACATACTACATCCATTCTGTGTACTCCAACAATGCTGACGAAAGTTCTTGCTTTTAGAAATTTGCATTCAGTACTAACCTGTCAAGGACGGGTACTTCAGCTAGTATATATATATATATATACACTACCTACCAATAAGTAATTGCATACCTGTGATAAAAGAGGTAAACACAATTTATTCATATTCAATAGTTGTAATATGAATAATAAGTTTCCAAGACGATTTCGTCTAACGATATCAGGCAACGGAATTTCCAGATTTTAAAGGAAAAAAATCCCCCCCCCCCCCAATAATTTTCGATGTACTGAACTCATGCAAAATTTTACCGTTAAATAATGATTGGTTTAATGGAATTTTCCGGAGTTAAAAATTGCAGCAAATCTCTCATCAAAGAACTGTAAGATTTTTAAAGTAGCTAGGTGCAAAATTTCAAACTAATCGATCGAACAATGTATAAATTTGTAAACGAACATTTCCGTAAAACGAACAAATTAAAGTGTTATCTGTATAGGGCTTCATGAAATCTTATGCTCCCCCCATGCAGTCTACGGTCTCCTATCATTTCAGAGGCCTCCATCGAAGATCTTCAGAAGGATAAAAGAGTAAATTAAAAGAGAGAAAAATATTCAAAGTTATCAAAAATTTATGCTTTGAGAAACTAACTGTACAAATTGATAATACTTAACACTTTAACGCGCAGTGTTCCCGCTCTGGGAACACCAAACTCTGACGTTTTGACTGTTGCCAGTCACGAAGAATAGATTTGATTTCTATAAAAATAATTGCGTGCGACATAGTCTCATTAGAATTCTTTGCATTTTAGCACGTCGCTTTCCGTAAAAAAATTGTCACGATTATTTTTAACAGCACTGACATCTGCTGAAAAATGGAAGAATGCGAGAATAGCTGGATAGATTGCCCAATGCTGAAAAAAGGGCAGCCGTTACCATCGCTCGACTTAACTACCAGCAAGATGGCGGACGATCGAAACGTTCATCGCGTGCCACAGATCTAGAGACCCTTTTTTGACGGCAGCTGGCTGTGCGCGCGCACAGCCAGCTGGCGTCCAGCCAGCAGAGTTTGGCTCCAGCCAGAGTACAGCCAGCAGAGTTTGGTGTCCTCACAGTGAGGACACCGCGCGTTAAAGGTTTAAACCGTGACGGGTTCGGGACATATCGCGCGGCTGTGGATCTAACGGTCTGGAGTTTTGGTAGGTTTTCTCCAGACAGAGACGGCCCGACGGGCGTGCGGGGCCCCAGGCAAAGCGCAAGAGCGGGGCCTCTTCTCTATCATGTCTTATGAGATAGCAATAAAATAACCTAGGTGCGGGGCCTCTATAAGCGCGGGGCCTTAGGCGATCGCCTACATTCGCACCCCCCCTTGGGCCGGCTCTGCTCCAGATGTAACGGTGAATACACGTTAGAACCCATTAGAAAGTCTTCCGACCAAGGCACCCCCCTTGGCAGATCGCCCTAGTGTAGCGTTGCCATAATCACACACATCACATCACATCTTAAACCGTGAAGGCCATAAAAGAAGCTCCCCAGGAGTCGAACCCTGAATCGTTAGGTTAAAAGCCTAACGCGCTGGGCTATCCGTGCGTGAGAGTCAAGTTGTATCTATCTATTGACAAGGAATAACCTTATTAACCGTATTTCAGGCCTCACCACGGTACAGTGATTATGTCACTGAAAATGGTAGACGGCCGAAGTGTGATGGTCCCGGGTTCGGGTCCCATCGCGCGGCTGTCGATCTAACGGTCTGGAGTTTTGGTAGGTTTTCTCCAGATGTAACGCGAATGCGCGTTGGATCCCCTTAGAAAGTCTATCTGCCGAGGTACCCCCCCCCCCCCCCTCAATCCTTGGCAGATCGCCCTAGTGTAGGGTTGGCGTAATCACGCAAACAAAGAACTAAGCTGATTTTTTTCACAAGATATAAAAAAAAATAACCTTGTACAAAAAAATAACAACTTTTTTAGAAGCTTTTTTTATGAGATTCTATTTCGAATATAGCAAGGCGGTCCACTTTATAAAAGTAGTTGCTAGCAGTTGGCGTAGCAAGCAAAACCGTCGTCCGGGGTACTATACCTCTTTGGCGCCCTTTCCTCCTATTTTTTGTCAAATTTTCGTAGGGACGATTTGGCGCCCTTGTGCAAGCGGCGTCCTTAGCATGATAAACTCCCATGCACCCTCCCTTCACAGGGGAGGGCTTGCTAAATCCCGTTCGGTCTAGTGCAAGGATGGGCAAACTTTTTCGGTCGCGGGCCAAAAATCGATAAAAAAAAAATGTTTGGCGGGCCAAGATAAATTTTTATAAAATTTTAAAAACAATATACAAGTATTGAAATTTAAATATATTAATGATATGAATGAAATTGCGATTTCATTTTTTAAAGTTCCTTATATTGAGATTCGAAGTGAGATGCACTGATTCTAAGGAACGAGGTTAAATGCTCATCTGTCTGTCTACTTCTGAAAGAATTCTTTCTAAGGCTTTCTTATATTGAGATTCGAAGTGCGATGCACTGATTATAAGGAACGAGGTTAAATGCTCATCTGTCTGTCTACTTCTGAAAGAGTTCTTTCTAAGGTTCTTAATTCTTTCCAATTCTTTCCTTAGAAAGAATTCTTTCAAAGGAAAGAATTCTTTCTAAGGTTCTTAATTCTTTCCAATTCTTTCCTTAGAAAGAATTCTTTCAAAGGAAAGAATTCTTTCTAAAGTTCTGAAAGAATTCTTTCTAAGGTTCTTTAAAGAATTCTTTCTGAAAGAATTCTTTCTAGTTGAAAACACTTGTTCACATATATATAAAATGAAGCAAACATAGCACTGATTTTCTGGGGGTGAGATATTCAATTTGGGAAAATTACTTTCGATAATGATTTGTAAAACTCTGGCATATTTAGAAACAACTACTTGAGATGATTGTTAGATTGCAACTCAATTCATTCAAGCTGCAAATCTGACCTCACTGCTTCACAATTTACGTTCAAAGGCATGGTAAAAATATCCGATTCTGTTTGAATGGCACTGAAATCTTGAAATCTGCGTTCGAACTCAAAGTGTAGTTTTGTCAAGCCATCTTCATAATTCTTAATATGGATGTATAATAAATAAATATATATTTTCTTTTAATTTTCGTCGGACCGGCAAATTAAAATTCTAGCCGCGGGCCGGATAAAACCTTCCAGCTGGCCGGATTTGGCCCGCGGGCCGTAGTTTGCCCATCCCTGGTCTAGTGGTTAGGATACATTAGTCTAATTAGTTTTAAATTTACAGTTTTTAAAGCATGAAATTGTCCATTTAACTAAAATAATAAAGTTGGAATAGTTTAGGCCTAAAATAAAGTTTAGTCAAATAAAAATAATCACTGTTTAATATCTTCTCTTTTATGTGTAACCCATTTAGTTCTATTCCACGTTTAGGTGATCTAAACTTATACCAAATGATAATTTTTCGAAAATGCAAAGTGCAATTTTTTCTAAAAATGCAAAGTGTTAAAAAATTGTAAAAAATATTATTTGTGAAACAATAATATATCATAGCTGCCAACTGTTCCGATTTAATCGTACTTGTTACGATTTTCAAGCCTTGTTACGAAAATACGGTTTTGGGCCATATTGTTCCGAATTTCAGCCTACTCTGTTTTGACATATCCTAACTATTTATTTTTCACTATGTTTTTATTTATTAATAAATCACATTATTGTCATGTCTTTAAGAAATTGGCTTTCTAGCCATTTTCTAATAGGCTAAAAACAATGGAGCATAGACTGGGATTTCGTCCGCGGGCGCGGATTTCGCGTATCTTCTGAAATCAAAGCAGTCTTTCCGGTTGCCATTACTGTGAAGAAAAACCCCCGTATGCAGACAACTCATCTAATGAAGTGATAATGATACGATCATTTTCTAAAAAATAATGATCACATCACTATCTCGTATGCAAACTTGAAGAAAATGATGATCATTATCTCTGACGTCAGAAAATACCCCGATCACTTTCTCCAAAACAACTTTTAGAGACGATATCGATTATATCGAATGTAGACCAATCAGAGGTCTTCTAGCAGTGGGGTTTATTAATATGACGTAACGTAGAATTTGCCCTGCTGTACCCTGTCCACCTGTCTGCTAGCGGCTAGCGAGTTTGTTTTGATTTTAACGGGGAGCTCATGATGGCTGAAAGTGGTTGTTTAAGCCTTGCTATGCAATGTAATAGATCGAATAGAAATAAAAGGACTTGCAAAAGTGTTTTAAAACATTTCAATCACGATATAAGTTCAGTAGTCAGTTTTGTAAAGATAATTTTTTGTACAAAGGTATACAGATTAAACTCGCAAATTAAATTTGCGATTTGTATTTGCTTTCGTTAGAGTGGGAATGTTAAAGTTTTATGGTGAGTATGTTTAAACTTTTATCGTTTCTTTTCGTCTCTATGTTAATTATACTCTTTTGCAATGCATGAACTGCAACTCATATTCTTTCTAACACCCCTGATTAATACACGTTACACAGTTATGCAGAGTGCATTGCAATAGCATTTTCTTTTCTTTTTTTTTTAAACCACACGATTTCTTGTAATGTGCTTTTAATTAAGAGACCCTACATTTAACTATGTTAGTATTTAAAAATATACTACTATAACATGCTGAACTTAATTAGTTTCAGCCGTATAGTTTTAAGAGTAATATGCTAACTGATTTTTTGGGAATGACAGAAATATTCATATTTCTGCCTTCTCAAATAAATCTGTTGGATACTCTAAAAACAAATCTCAATTGCCAGTGAA
This sequence comes from Cheiracanthium punctorium, assembly GCA_038373885.1. Lineage (NCBI taxonomy): Eukaryota > Metazoa > Arthropoda > Arachnida > Araneae > Cheiracanthiidae > Cheiracanthium > Cheiracanthium punctorium. The sequence continues at coordinate 7,976 of JAWZYV010016380.1, forward strand.
GTGTGCTACCTCACCAAGTGGAGATAACTTGCCAAAGTGTACAATGTTCGAGTTAATCGCAAAAGGTAAGCAATATCTTTTAGTTTTACACAAGTTACTAGCCGCCTCCGGTGACCAGTTGGTTCGCCATCTTAATAAATCTTGTTCAAAGAGAATACTGTTCCTCACCAGCTTCCTTCGCACTGAAATCTCCCAGATTCTGAATGGAATTTAAAATTAAGATGGTTACAAATAGGAGCAGTCCTACGGTAAGTGTTGCCCCCTGCTAATATAAAAATGACACCCCCTTTTATGCACTTAGTTTTTGAGTTCCAAATGACGCCCCTTCAAAGCCGGCACCCAGATGCGATGCTTACTGTGTCAGGACGCCCCTGGTTACAAAAATAAGATGGTTAAATGATAAACACCTACAAACAGGAACAAATAATTTTCATTGTATACTAATTCTGAAGAGCTTCTGGATATATTGGCCTTTATCAAAAAACGGAAGGAAAAAGAAAAGTAAGAAAATCTAAAACACTTTCAGATTTTAAATACGCACTAAAGTGCTATATATTAAAAGCGTATTATAATCCCAGTGGCAGGAAGTTTTGTAGCGGTCTACGACAAACTTTCAGAGTTTCATAATAAGTCTTCAAAATTTTGCGTGTAATTTTAGTGGATAATTCATAAATAAAACCAGGAATTTTTAACCACTGCTGTTAAATAGTGTTGACTCTAGAGAAAAAAAAAGTCCGCCAGGGGAAAAATTAAAAAAGGATGGCCTGTTTTCAAAAAGGGTACTTGAGTTCCCTGAAAAAGTATAGGTAGATAGCATATTACAGAAAACTGGTTTGAAACAATCTGAAAAGGACTAGGGCTTATCCCCAAAACTTCTAGGGTTGTAATGTGTGTTTTGACTTACGGTGCATAGTTAGTACTTTTTTTTCTTTTTTCAGAGTTATATACAAACTTTGTATTGCATCCAACTGTTGGATATACACCATTTAAAATCAAGTTACTGAAATGTATTTGTTCTTCCTCTTACACACACATGGCCGCCGGCAGCATAGGGAAAGAGGGGGCACTTGCCCACCTGGATTATTGTATTCAGTGTTTTCCCTTGCTTTTTTGTTCTTTTCCACATGGTAACCATACGCTGAAGTAGTCTTCACCCCCCCCCCCCCTGGGAAATATTCTGGCGATGCCCATGTACACACACACTCTTCTAGTTTGATGTTTGCGCATTCATGAAACGTGAATATAAGATTTTAAAAAAACACTATTCTTTTATTCTTAAAATATATCAATAAAAATTATTATTATAAATAAGATATGTAAGTTTTAGCATAAATATAAATCAAAAACATTTTAACTCACAGAATTTGCAAATGGTAAGAAACAATGTTTAAAATAATTTAAGTAATTTTAATTTATTTGTGGCATGCTAACAAAGTCCCTTTAAGGAAATAGTTTACCGTTTCAGCATTTTTTAAAAACTATAGTACAAATGATGAACTGGATGCCTTTCAATGTTCAACTAATAGTACATTTTGAAAAAATAAATTTCTTTAGACAGCACAGTTAAGTAAAATTTTTAAAAAGTTTAAAAATCTGATTTTAAAAAAATCACTCTACTTAAAAATAATTAAGATTTTTGTCCAATTAAAAAAAAAAAGGGATTTTCAAAAATATATTACACAAGGCTGTGCATGGATTTTCAGATACATCTACTATTACGTCTAATATAGTTTTTGTGCTGCAATAAAAATGTAACATATCTTCATATAATTTCTGTAAAATACAAAAGAAAAAAAAACTGAAGGCTAATTCCATGCACAGATTTATCAGATAAGAACTGTAATAAAGAACATGTACAAAAAAAATTTAAAAAAAAAATTAAAAAAAAAAAAAAAAAAAAAAAAAGCCTTAGCATGTTTAAAACATGTAATTGAAGAAAATATGAACATGGAGAAAAGGCCATCTAAAAAGTTTGTTTGCCAATGAAATTGCACTGAGTGTAGGAACTAAAGTTGCAGTATCTCGTGATATTATTGTCATATCTCTCTATTCTAAAAAAAAGTAAAGGCCGCTGGCGCTGTCAAAGCTTGTCAGCTTATCTCCTCCAAAACCGTGGGGATTTGAGTTTCGACTAAGGTGCCCACCGATTCGAAAAATTCCGAGGAACCTGCTAAGCTGAGTGAAATTTCGAAAATCGAATTATTTTAGAAGATATTAATAAAAAACTGAAAAAATTAACAGAATGGTTGCCAGATTTGGCATAAAATCACTCATTCCTTTGCAACAAAGCGTTTCCAAGTATCTCGAATCGCGTGAAATTTAGAAACATGAATTAATATTACGCCCATTTTATGCCAAATTAAAAAGTATATGAAATAAGTAACTCAAAATGTGTTACAGAAAGTTGACAATTTTCAAATAGTAAGTTCGCTTAGACAACAGGAGTTTAGAATGAGCGATTATTGATTTTTCCAAAACAGAATAACTAATATCTTGAAAATGAAAAATAATTAAAATGCAGATTATTTTAAAGCCTGCTCGGTTCAGCTGGATTATTTGCTACCAGTAGAAATATTTGGCGGCGTTAACTATGCCATTATAGCACTTATAGTACACTTTGGATATTTGCTAGCGCGACGAGATGGTATAATTCGTGTTGTTAAGTACGCCAATCTTCAAACGATTATGCAAATGAAAATATGGATAACGGTTTTCCGATAACCTTAAATGAACACTAATTATAGGTTGTGAGCATGTGTAAATCGCCAAATAATGAAAATTCGCCATTGGTGGCAAGCTATCCGTAGCTTTTATTAACTTTACATGTATGCAAGTCGCCAAATAATGAAAAATCGCCATGGGTGGCAAATTCGCAAGGTGTCCAATAGGTTTTACATTATTAAAAATACAGCTGAAACAGATGTTCTGATTTTATTACGCTTTAGCTCCTAATTAATATAACTTTTGAATGGCAACATTAAATATCATTGTGTTTCTGAGGAGTGCACATAATTTTTCCTGCGATTATAAGCGCACTCCAGGTGGAGTATAGCTTAGGACCCGTACAACACGGATTCCCATAACAAAATATCTTCCGTGTTATGAGGGGGGGGGGTCTACTGTAGTGTGAAGTTTAAATTTTTATGTACCAATGAACATGCAAGAACCAAGCAATGTGTAGCTCAGTAACATTCTATCTGATCCAATCTTTGGAATTTGTCTGTTGAAATTATGTCTTTTTTACGAATAAGCCTTATTAGGGACCGAATGACTCCTACGAAAAGCGAGCGTAGCGAGTCTGGGGGCCTTGGCCCCTAGTGATTAAAAATAAGGTGTCAAAATTTTTATAATTTAGCAAGCAGAAAGAAAATCGATTCTTTGACCTTTGGTGTAAAGTGTTCCCTTAAAAGCAATAAATCATCTTTCTTAAACTTCAATTTCGTAATGTAAAAAAAAGTTTATTAAAATGTATGAATTACAAATTTTATTTTAAGCAGCAAGTTTTGTAACTAGCTGATTAAAAATAAATAACAATCTGTTACAGAAAGTATTTGAACAATTTCATAAGAAAAAAAACTTCCGGAATTATTTATAAAAAAATTGTTTTTTTTTTTTTTAGTTTTTGAAAGCAAAATAAGCTTAAATTGGTAATAGTTTATTCTAAGAATAACCTAACTGTTAGACTATGACAATTTGTTTTCTGAAGGCTTACTTTCCCAGAATTACTTTACCTTTGCTTTAATTTTTTTTTTGTTCATTTAGTAAAATGTTGAAAATTTTTCAAAATTTCAGAAGATATATGATTTGTATATTTAGAATACCAAATCTTATCAATAGTCTGAATTACCTAATTCTGAAATTACTCCACTTTTTTTTATAAGCAAAAGAGCGGCGTAATAAGAGGTGGGGGGGGGGATTGGCGGTCCGCGAAGGCGGCAAGATAAAAACAAAGATAAGCGACCGGAGAATAGTGACAATTAAGGCCAGCGCAGACTCGAGTGCGATTGCCGTACACTGCAGGATATGAGGCATGAGGGGAGTTTTTTAAGGGTCAATTTGCACGTGCACGCTTTGTAAAAGGGGGGAGCAGTGCAGGGTTGCCGTCGATAAAATGCTTTATAGGCTTTTAATGACCAGCCGAGATTCGCCAACAAAGGATAACCAGTGTCAGTGAAACCACAAAAGCACGCGAAACATACAATGGGGACATTTTTCTCAGCAATCCGTCTTGGAGATACGAAAAAATACATTCAGTACCCATTGTAGCGTACGGAAACGCGCTGAAGTCTGCTCAGGAGCTCTAGCACGATCTTATCGGAAAGCATCCGTCACGGATAGTTCTCACTCACGGATACTGAAAATCTTCGGATAAATATCCGATACCCTCATTTTGACTCTACCACCATGGTTTCGACTAATGGAAGTGAGAATTTTTATGCCTCTTCCGAGAGTATCGGAAGGGGACGCTGTCAACCAATCAAAACAAAGCACTCTTTGCCGCATTCGAGCACGTAGTTTAAGTTCATGACATAGTACTTAAATAGGTACCACGTCTTGTCTTATTTTGTTAGTCGATCTCTGGCTGTGTTATACCATGTGAATATACAACGTGTAAGATACTAATGCGCAGTACTCAAATACAATAAAAAAAAAATTAATATCGATTTTCGAATTCCAAAAGTTTTACCAAAACTTTAATTGTAAGTTGCGTGCACAGTTAGTTGCGCTTCGGTGGCTGAATCGATAAGACGCGGGACTATTACTAGGGCGTTATGTGATCGAACCCCGTGCTGCGCAATATTTTCCTGCAAATTTTTTTTTTTTTTTTTAAATACGCGAATCTTGGTAATTAATTCATCAGAATTTTACACTTTCAAAATAAATCACTTTTAACACCCACAAAACTCAATATTTCTTTAAGGTACATTAATTTTTGTCAGACAGACTATTTTTTCCCTAATTGTCACCCGTTCATGATGCAACAGCAAGAGTATTAATTTTTTAAGCATCATCAATTGTAAAAATATATTCTTTGAATAGCAGAAATAAAATTTTAAAAATATATAAATAAATATACAGTCAACTCACAATTTTACGACCCTTCCGATTTAACGACCCTCTGATGAAGTGCTGACAGTTTTTCAATACCTTTTATAAACTTTATCTTACACTCAGTATATTCACATGGCCATTATGCCAAAGTTCATTGAAATCCGCATTTTCCTGAAGCCGTGCCTCCTCCTTATAAAATAAAAACGGTAATATTCGAGTAAAAACAAATCAGATTGAAATTTTTGTCCAAGCAATGGAAGAAAATCATTACTTAAATGAAAACAACTTTTCCAGTTTTTATAGAGCGCAGCAAACGAAATGAGGATTTGAAATCTCTAGCACAAAAATTAAACAGCAGTGGAGGTTTTATTAAAAATGTGAAAGCTTGGCAAAAGGTAAGCAGACTGTTATTTTATAAATTTTAAATATCATTAAAAATTAGCATTATTATATTCTAATTGTTCTAGGCTCTAAATATTTTTTAAATTCTTGAATCAGTTGGAATGCTAATGATTTATTCAACCGAAAATTGTTGATAAATTCGTCGTCGCTTAATTCAAAGGATTTACACCTAGGAATCGAATTTCGATTCCTATGAACCCTTCTAGCATCTTATTGATGTGCAACAGTTGCTACAATTAAAACTGAGCCATTATTTTGATGTAAACAACTACCATCAGAACAAATAACCACGCACGCTGACTTGTATCCGAAGCGGAAAGAGCTTCTCACTCGCTTTTACCGTGCCGGGAAAAAAAAGTGGAATTTCCGACAGGGTTTCCGATATCGGAACGTTCCCGAGAGCATCGTGGTAGACCAAATTGACGCCCTTTCGGAATGTGACGTCATGAGTGAGAAAAGGGTTGTTTTTCCGCTTCGGAAAGGTTTCCGAGAAGATCGTGCTAGGGCGCCTGGCCTTAAGTAGAATGTGGCAGAAAACGGAATGACTGCACAGGGCGCAAATAACCCCAGCTACACCGATGAAGCAAAATGTCACTAATATGCTTAATTTTGGCAAAATATAATATATTTCAAATGCTGTATTTGTAAAATGTCTCAAATCTCCCAATTTTCAGATCAATTTCTGGAAGTCCCACTTAATTTCAGAATCGCACAACGTAGTTTTGCTACGACACTTTTTATATCATTCGTAGTTATTTATGGTTAGTAAATATCTGTAATAATCATGAATAATGCGTAATAAGAAAGCCGGTTAAATAGAGTAAAGCGTTCAGAAAAAAAAAGAGAGAAAAAACTTTCAAGTGTGCAAAATAATTAAAACAGAGAAGAGGAATAACTATACAGCTGGCTATTTTCTTCCCTCATTTCCTACGAGAAATACGCACGACGCCGATCGAGTTCTAGAGATGAGTTCGGGCTCATTTTTTGAAGCCCGAGCCCGAAGACTTTTAATCCGAGCCCGCCCGAGCCCGAGCAATATTGTTAAAGTTGGAGCCCGAGCCCGAAATTTCAGCTAAAGACAAATAAAATTAACTACTTCATTAATAAGATACAATAAATTTTGGAGCTTCACAGACCTTCTAGTCCCCCGTGCCGATATTTTTAAAAATAAGTACGTCTATTTATCCCATGAATCACTTTTTAAAATCTGTTTCAAGGATAATGTTCAACAAAGGAGAAATTTTTCACGAGCCCGAACGCAATCGTGAATTACAGAGCCCGAGCCCGAGTGGGGCCCGGGCTCGGGCTCGGGCTTTCGGGCTCGGGCTGAGCCCGTCTCATCTCTATCGAGTTCTCACTTGAGTCAGCAAAAACAAAACATTGCAGAAGGTGCACTTTCAGGTTACTGAGCTCTTCAAAGATAATGGAAAATGCAATAAATAATAATATCGATCTGAAAAAATAGAACATTTGTAAAAGGCATTTTAACGAGTAATATTTGTCAGAAAGGTCCGATTTAGTAGGTAATTTTGTGGAAGGGCCGTTTTCAATCAGTCATTCATATTTTTATGATGGGGTTATTGTATTTAATCGTATTTATCTGAAGGGGCCGTTTTAATAAAGGCATTTTTGCGATAGGGCGCAAAACGAATCCAAAATGGTGCATGGGAAATAAAAAATGATGATCGTTGGCAAATAATAAAAATGTGAAACCAGGAGGGCGCAGAGGTGTGTAAAAGCTATAGATTCGGCCGTTCCTTTTCGCGCGTTTTTTGCGTTTGTGACGTCATCGCAGAGCGGAGACAGCGTAACGAGCCGCGGCAAAATGTTCCCGAAAGTTGCGGACAGTTAAAAAATAATTTTTTTTTTACGGCAGAAATTAAAAAACTTTTTTAAAAAAATATGCCGACAAAAACTGTCCGCAAGCAGATTTCTGTGTCCGCGACATTGTCGCTGTGTCGCGGTGTTTCTGCTACGGGGATCACACATTTATCAACATAAAAAATTTTAGAATATTTTTACGGAAAGCATACTATTTAAAAAAGTTTAAAAATAATATATCTCCTAATACAGTCATGGATGAAGAGTATCCCTCCCCCCCCCCCCACACACCCAAACATCTGTTTAGTGTCTTTTTTCTGTTCTACTTTAAGTCATATTTAGTTTTATTTTGAGTTAAACTAGTTTGAGATTTTTAAGTATAAAGAAAGTTACACTTTTAAGTAATCCTAATGAAGTTAGTGTTTTTCCTTGTAATTTTATACAGGTATGAAACAGAAATTTGGGGTACACATTAAAATTTGTTAATTAAACGTAGTAAAATCTTGGTCATTGAACTTAAGATGAAGTTAAGTTTTTTATTTCAGTTCTTGAAGCAGATCTTTCTTGGCAGAACGGCAAAATTGAATATATTTATTAAATAATCCAATAATTTTCTTCTCTTGCAGGAAATCAAACATGATGTAGGAAATTCGTAAATTTGCCATATTTTCTTTGTTTTGCTGTTGTATTTGCTTTGTTACGTAAATTTGTTGAAGAATAAAATGTTTTTACATTACCTCATTGTACTTTCTGCATTCATAAATTTGTGTTTTTTTTTTATCCGGGGCAGAGAAATAATACGTAAACTTTAATAATTAACATTTATATGAAAGCAAATTTAAGTAATGTAGTCATAAAGAATCAATGCACAACAAAAGAAACATCTAACAAAAGGCAGCATTTGTTGGCTCAATTATTTTAATCATTGAATTAATTTGTTTTCTCCCAGGTTTACGATGATCTGTGTTAACGTGTTTGCCATTTAAACAAATCTGAGAATGAAATTATTCTAATTGTCATTCAGTCACGTTCCTATATTCATAAGTTGTGGTAGTACTGAATTTACATTTTATAAAAAAGAGGATTGTCTGGGTATTTATTATGTATAATGTATATATAAAACATTAAATTGCAGGATAGAGGTTGTTCGGTGCTTTCAAACCTGTAAAAATTGGTAGCAGACAGTAAGATCGGGAAAATAATAAAAATGATCATTTTGGAATGTATGAGAGAATAATTTTAAATATACATAGCACTTGAAACAATTGAAAATACTTTGAATTTATATTTATATTTGTAGAATCTGCGAGTTTCATTATGGAGTTCAAATAAAGAATGTTTAATGATTTTATGTGTGTTTTAAAAATTCAATACACAGATAAATTTCTTAAAAAAACACACAAAAAACAGTTCTCTAATGGTTTAAACCAGTGCTTTTGAGCCTTTCTCAAAGCAGCCCAATATAAACAATTCCAGTGATTTCATGTAATAACTATTTTAAAATATAATATTTAGTGGTATGTTATCCAAACAAAGATGAAGTTACAAAACTGCCAATATTATGACAAAATTAAAAATAACTGTTAAAACCAGTGGTGTAGTCACAAGAAAAAAGTTATTAAAAGAGGACGCTTACTTTTTTAGATGCTTAATTTTGTGTTAGTTTATGGTAATTTCTGTTAAAAAAATAAATAAATCTTAACTAAATCATTAATTTTAATTATTTATTATCAAAATTTTTATTTATTTTATATTTTAATACCAGTATTTTGAGTGCTTCTTCTATACACTACTGCTTGGAAAACAATAAGAAAATTACACCTTAGCAGAGATTGGAGAGTGAACAGATTGTTCAACTACTTGCCTTTGGGCAGGTTTGGGATTTTGCCGCTGAAGGGCGAACACAAGGAGTCAAACCTGTGCCTCTATTCCCCTCTGGCTCTGTTTACCTAAGAAGCAGTTTTATAGGATATTTTTTTAAACCGAAATATAACATTTTTTAGTAGCTTGTTTGATTATTACTGCATTCAGATTTATTATTTGTTACTCATTTTATTAAATATCAATTATATTACAAATTCATTTTGCACATGCCAAAAATTATCATTTATTATTTTACACATTTTCGTTTAAAACACTTTATTTTATTTACATTTTCCAGAAATAGAAACTTGTTTAGATATATACTTATAATGTCCTATTCTGATTTAAAAAAAATTAAGAATAATAACAAATAATGCCGTTAGGATGACTGCACAATGAGCTTTCCATAAAGTCACGGTGCTGTTTGGGTGACGGTACCGTAACGTCGCATTGAAGACACATGGTTACCCCTAAGTCATATTTTGAATTCACGGTGACGTTACGATGTGACGTTGCCGCGGGAGGACATTTGACAGTCGCCTTGACTCATTCGCGACATCACGATAACGTCACATTTAGTTCACAGTGCTATTAAAGTAAAGTCACTACGACGTCACAATGAAGTTACAATTCTACAAATAAGTCCCGATTTGACTTCACGGTGACGTCCCCTTGAAACGTTGCCTCAGAAGGATATTAGACAGTCAAGGTGACGTCACCGCGAAGTCAAAGTGGGACTTATTTGTGACATTGTGACTTCAATACAAAGTCATGATGAGTTCACATTTAGGGCACGGTGCTATTGAATTCCCGTCGCTGTGACGTCGCATTGAAGTCACAATATCGAAAATAAGTCCCGATTTGACTTCACGGTGACGTCCCCTTGAGACGTTGCCGCGGAAGGACATTAGACAGTCAAGGTGACGTCACCGCGAAGTCAAAGTGGGACTTATTTGTGACATTGTGACTTCAATGCGAAGTCCTGGTGACTTCATATTTAGGGCACGGTGCTATTGAATTCCCGTCGCTGTGACGTCGTATTGAAGTCACAATGTCACAAATAAGCCCCGATTTGACTTCGCGGTGACGTCCCCTTGAGACGTTGCCGCGGAAGGACATTAGACAGTCAAGGTGACGTCACTGCGAAGTCTAAGTGGAACTTATTTGTGACATTGTGACTTCAATGCGAAGTCATGGTGACTTCACATTTAGGGCACGGTCCTATTGAATTTCCGTCGCTGTGACGTCGCATTCAAGTCACAATGTCACAAATAAGTCCCGATTTGGCGTCACATTGACGTCACACTGTTACGTTGCCGCAGAAAGACATTAGACAGTCAAGGTGACTCAATTGTGACTCATTCGCGATGTCGCGTGACGGAAATGCGATGTCACTGTGACTTCTCATTTTGGTCACGGTGCTATTAGGGAATGCTTGGAATTTTAACTTTGCCGCATGGTAATGCAGCTTGTGAAAGGATTTTTAGTCAAGTTCGCCGAAATAAGACTGATTTCAGGAGCTCACTAAATCCTGAAACATTGCAGGCTATATTAATAGCAAAATCACGCCTCACCGGTACATGTTATCGCCAGACTTATGATGACAAATTTTTGAAAAATGCTAAATCAGCCACATATGTAGCACTCAATAATAAAAGTGATTAAAAAATTTTACAAAGTCCTTGTGATTTAACTTAGTTGATTTAAGTTTACTAATTAATTTTATCTTATTGCAGATAAATAGACTTAAACTCAAGTAAGTACAATTTTTTAAAAGTTAATTTAATGATTGCTTGACTGTCATTGTATCGCGCTAATACCAGTAAAATGTCGTGATTTGTATCTCGCGCGCTGTGTTCCTATTTTTTTCCCAGCAGTTTGGCAGCTATGATATATAAATATTTATTAAAATATTTATTTACTGTCTAATACTAAGCTCAAATAACTTTGCTTTTGAATTTATATTTAGGTTTACAACTTCAGGAATTTAACAGTGCTACATTTAGATTTAGGCCTATTTGACCAGCACTTTGGTTATTAAAGTAGAGAAATACGTTCTAACAAACTTTTACTCATAACTATTAATGAATTTTGGGAATGTACCTTGGGGGTACCTCCAAGGTACACAACTTTAATTACCTCCAAAGTACACTGCAAGCAAGTGTTTTACAAAATGGCTTCTATATCTTATTATGTTAAGAGTTAACCATTTTCAAATATACATAAATGTAGCTGTAAGCGTGCTTTTAAACTTGTGATTATCAATTCAAAACAAAATTTAATACTTACAGTTATGGAAGAAAAATAATATGTCCTTTTTTGATGCTAAAAACAAACTTTGGTTTTTACATAAGCAACGCGTGTGTTGATCAGTCATAGAACAACTTCCCATGAGCATCCAGTAATAAATATATTCAATTAATATTTTAGTTTAAATTTATCTCTCCTGGTATCTCCACAATCAATGTGCCTCCAAAGTACACCACCTTCCCCTATCTCAAAAACTATCAGACATAGAATGTTGAAACTTTATATTTAGAATTGTTGTAACTTCTAGTGGTGCACCTCCCCTTTCGGTCTCATTGAACGGGATAGTTTATCTACAGGGCCGCCCGAAAGATTCTAAATACACTACGCTCTATGGGCCAAAATTCATTATAGCGTATTTTAGAGGTATTAGGCTATTTCAAACGACTCAGAAGTGATATATGCTGTTAAGGGTTACAAAATTAATTTCTCCATCAAAAAAGTGTCTTTATCAGTTATAGTTCTGCTACAGGAACACTCAAAAGATTTCCAATACATTACGGTCAATGGTAATTTTAGGACATTCATCCATTTCAAGCACAATACCATCCAACCATATTGCTAGGAACGGTCCGACCACGGTTACGTGCCTCCCTCCAGAATTACGCTAAAAGTCGCCAAGCTTGGAGACCTTTGGTGTACGCGTATACGTATTTAACTCTCAAAAACTATTGGTCGTAGAAGGTTCAAATTTCATATAAAAGATTTTTGTAACATCTATTGTGCATCTCGATTTTTTGGTTCCAATCTACTGGAGAGTTTAGTTACAGGACCAGCCAAAAGAATTTTAATACATCAATGTCTGTGGACATCTTCAATATATTACATTTGTAAATATTGTTTAGTCCATGCCCAAAAACTCGCCATTTGTCGTCGACCTTGGCTAGTTATGCCGAAATATCGCAAAATTTGGTGCCAAAAATTATTTCGTATTTTGCATAACTCTAAAACTTTTACACATAGAATTTTGAAATTTTGTATTTAGAACTATTGTAACATCTAACTATGTATCTCTTTTTTTGATCGCAATCGACTGGGTAATTTATTTACAAGGTCAGCCAAATGACTTTAAATACATTAAGTTGCATGGATACATTCAATTTATTGAAAGTCTGGTCAATGACTACTTTGGCTATCCCCAAATTCTCGCAAACTATCTCAAGTTTTTCGGCTTTTGCTGAAATACCGCAAAAATTAAGTGTCAGGAGGAAATCTTTCAAATTGAACCCATCTTGGCGATATCGGAAGTATTTCGCTAGAAATCGCTCAGCCTTACTATTACTGCAGTATTTTATCTCTTTCAAACAAAATAAGTTCAGATGAAGTGGGCCGAAAATATTTTTGATTTAATAGTCGTACAAGGAAGTCATATGTTGTCCACATCAGATTAAAAAAATTTTTTGTTATTGATTATCTAATAATGGAGAGAGTAGCAAACATTAGCAACAGGCACGTATCCAGAAAAAAAATTTGGGGGAGTCCAAAAATTTGGGGGGGAGTCCAAACGTTAAAAAAGGCTGAATTTTTCACAAAAAGACTATATCATTATCATTTTAGTAACAAAAATGAAAATTTTTTGGGGGGGGGGACTAAATACGTCCTTGATTAGCAACTACAATTAACACAAACGTAAAGCTATTATGAGAAACTTTATTATAATCTTAATAACGTAGTTCAGGGGCGTAGCCAGAAATTTTTTATGGGGGGGGGTTACGACTACTACAACTCATATATATGTATACTAGGGCGGAGCGTAAAAAAAAAAAAATTGATTTTGTTTTTGCCCTAGTGCTAAAAAGTTGTGTACTGGTGGGTAGGTCACATGTGCAAAATTTTATGGAAAACAAAAAATATCTTCCGGTTCCAAAATAACCATGTTTTTTAACAGATTTTTATTATAAATGCTTTTTTCTATTGTTTTGTACGCAGCTCGTCATTTTGTTTATAAATAAAACTCAGAATTATAAATAAAATGTCAGAACTAGTACTCAGAATGAAAAACAAAAGAAAGTTACCACAAATAGATTGTAGTTAGTGTAATGCGTGCGAAAACGTAGATGTTCTGCTGTTTTCACTGTCCAGTCACAATCAAGGTCTCCTTCATTTAGAGGGGGAATTCCATTTCGTATTTTTATTCAAGAGTGTTTCTCTTTGCTTTTGTTCTCGAGCTAGTGATTATTTTTTATAATAGTGCATTCTAAATTAGTTAAAACTAGTTAAATATTAATAATACTGTATGATTTAGCAATTATTTGAAAGAAAACAATAATGCAGAATAGAAGCAGCGTATTTTTCCAGTGTTTGGCGCTCCAACAGAGTTAAGTTGTCATATTTTGCCAACATATAGGGATGTAATGAAATATTATTTGTTGGTGCGAATTGATTTTAAAGAAAAGTTGAACAAAGCCAATCCAAGTACTTCAGAATTCGCAGATAAAGTTGCAGAGAGAATGGAAGACATTTGGCGCACAGCATCTCTGCTATTTATTTAACGCCAACGTATAGTACAGATGATTCGATCATACAATGAAAAATACAAGAACATAAAGAAATATTTTGGCGTGAAAAAACTGACAACCTCAACTTTAGAAACGAAGCTTATAACCTCCCAGAAAGACCCTGAGAAGCTGTTCGACATTTCTTCCTGTAAATGTGTGTCATTTGATAAATGTTCTTGGCCAAATTCTAAAAGAGTTCATGAAATTGAAAAACCTCGTCTTATAGACCGAAGAATACTTAGGCAAATGTTCATAGGTGCAGTTGATTTAAAAGAAACTTTAAAAATGAGAAAGCGAGATGATAGAAAGCAGAAAGAGGCAGAACGAATGATTCTTAAAAGAAACGTTTCTTCATCTTCTACTCAGTCTAGGATCGCTACTCCTGATCAAGATTCTGATGAAGATTATCGTAATTCTGATAATGACATGAATTGTTTCAAGCCTTCCTCTCATACAGCCAGTTTGATACAATCTGAAAGGAAAAAGACACCACGATCAAACCGATACTCAGCAGTAGCTATAGCTTGTGATAGAACTGGAGTTTCAGATGAGGCTGGAGGAATTATTATAAGTGCTGCGCTTTATTTCCGAAGAGAAATTAATTATTCTGTTTAGATGACATTTGTGTTGCCCTGAAGAAAATGGATAATTATCCGATAACTCTAAAGTAACTATTTGTTTTGTAAATTTTAATGATAATCCGGCATATGTGAATGATTTTATTGTTATTTTTGAATATTTGGTTTATAACATAATGTTAAAGTGATTAATGTTGATAAAATTTTAAAATGTAATTGTACTGATTCTACAACTATGTTAGAAAAAGTATATTTTCAGAAATGCAATTCAGAACAAACTATTGAAATATTAATTGGGTTTTAATATGGGTCATAAATTTTGCTTGTCTTATAATTATCTGAATTTTAATCTGTCTAGATATTTTGTTGATGACTGATTAAAAATAGAAATTACTAGAGGCAGCATTATTTACATTACATAAAGCATATGAAAAAAATGTTTTTTTTAACAAAATAACATTTTAAAATTATTTATATGCACTTTCAAGAAGAAATGGAATAACAGTTAATTATCTCTGGAAAACGAGTGAAAGTGTTTTCATAATTATAACGTTAATAGGCATACAAACAATCTGCCTGTTTTGTATGAATGTTTTCAAAATTTGCTAGTAATTAATTTTGTAGTCTCCTTCGAAAAGATTTTGAAAGCATGTATTGTAATGTTTACTCAAATAAAAGTTGGATTATTTTATTTGTTCATAAAAATAATTTATATCCTACATTAAAAATAGATTCAGAGGTTCTTATTGCTGATACGCTCCTTAAATTTATTCACAGTTATTTATATTGATGTATTATTTATTTTACTCAGGTGAAAGTTGGATTATTTTATTTGTACTTAAAAATAGTTTATGTACTACATTAGAAATAGAATCAGAGATTCTTACTGCTGAGACATTATTGCTGATATGCACCTCAAATTTGTACTGAAAACTTGATTTAAGAAAAAATATTTTATCTGATAAGGTTATATTTTATTTTTTATCAAGTTTCTATGAATATTAGTACTAAAATTGAAGAAAAAGTGATTGCCCTTTTTTACAGAATGAAAAGATGTTTTTTTTATTAATCTATTTTGTGTTTTCCTTCCTTCTTTCTTTCTTTTTTATGTATCAAATATTTAAGTTATTTTGTATTTACAACAAATTTTAGCAAAAAATATTTCTTTCTGAAAATGGGACAGTCAACAAATTAAGTAATGTGGGGATATATTCAAGAATGTGTGGGGATATATTCAAGTAATTGAAAAGAGGTGTTCATTTGATTAGCGACAATAGATAATCTTTATTCTTGCATAAATATGAATGTTTTATCAAAGGTAAGTCTAAAAATAAATTGTTTTAAAGCATTATCTGAGTGTGTATGTATTTCTCTAACTAAACGCTAGTGTATCAAAAGAGCAGATCTTCACTGTTTTAGAGTCACGTGACTTCAAAAGTAGGCGTGACCACCGGAGCCTGTTTATTTCGTTAGCCACGCTGAAGGTATATTATGTGACGAAGCAATGAGGCACTTGATTTTTGAAACTGTTTTGCAATCGATGCGTGTGGTATGATTTAACTTTTTTTGTTTTATTTCCCTTCCAGGTACACCACCAGGCCTGCTATCATCACTGGACATCATCCCTGTTCTGTGCGTCTCACTAATACTGTCGAGGAAAATTGTACTTCCCGAAGGAGGTCTACCAGCCTTAAATCATGGCCTCTGAGTTGGTGGGAAAGATTGGTGAGCTGCAGGAGATGCGAGCGGAATCCGAAAGCGGATTTTTGTGCTTGGAATGGCGGGTTCCTAATATTCTTTCTCTGCCAGCAAGTTCACGCCGCTGTCATTACAGGAGCAATTCCAGGGAGCTGGCATCTGCGTTTAATTCCTTTTACAATTGGCTTTCATGTGTGTCTTGTTAAAGAAGCATCATCAGCAGAATGCAGCGTAAAGTACAGTTTGTACTTGAAGAAACCGGGTGACACACTCCCAAATGAATTTACGGGAAGACCGAGCTACATTTTTGGAGCGGGTGAAGAGAGACCCCCAGTATTTTTTACGATGAGTACGGCACGGCAGTGTCGCTTTAATAACCTGGCACCTTCGGGTGTCGTGACCATCGTGTGTCTCTTGAAGAAACTCGCACCATACCCTGTAACACCTGAATCAAGTGTCGTTAAGAAGGTCTCAGGTAATGAAGCCCACTATTCACCCTACCCGAAATTATCTTCTGAACTGTATGCACATATAAACATTTATACGTATATACTCAGTAGGGTGCATCCAAATCCCCATATTTTAAGAAACTTTATAAAAATTGTCTGCCCCTATGTTATTTTTGTTCGAAATGCTACAAAAACAATACAGATAAAGTTTAGTGAAATTTTAATAACATTAAAGGGATCCTCCGGCCCTAGGAATGTACAACAAAAACAGAAATTCTAAAAAACAAAGCATCATGACAAAAAATAAAAATTAAGCAATTTAAATAAGCATTTTAAATAAATAATGCAATTAAGATTGTTTTGATATATAACGAAATATTATATATAATATAATACTAAATTTTTAATTTCAATTAAATTTGAACAAGCGCACCCAATTTAAAAGTTGTTCAATTTTGGCTGCTTTCGTAGATTTTTTTGTTTTCGTCGATCTTTTTCTACAACTTGCAGAACATTTTGGTAGTGATTTTCATGTTTCGCCGATTCTATGAAATCAGTACTTAGCTCGTTCAGCACAGTCATTGACAACATTCAATGCTTGCAAATTTGTAAATAATGCAGTGTAGGATGCAGACATTGACCATTCTGAAACTTCTTTTACTAAAAAACTTGAGTCTAGTTCAAGCAGATAAAATAAAAACCAGGAGTCTGCTCCAACGAAATCAGAAAAGAGTTGTATTTTCAGTCAGATTTTTTTTGGAAATTTGGGTTGTCTAAAATCCATGCCATATCTACCTTTTAATTTAAACACAGTATCGGTGGAATTGGATTTTGTAGCTAGCACTGCATTAGCAATGGAGTTTTTTTCTTGTGGTGGAACTTTGTCACTCCAAAGGGAAAGTGGTACCATCTCTTCTGTGAGATACCACTAGTGTTTCTCAAAAGCTTTGATTGCACTCTCAGATATAATGGGATGGACAATCTTGTACGCCATAACAGAGTGAAGCATTTATAAGTCATTCCAAGGAGCATGTATTGCAGTATCACAAGTTATCCACCAGGAACTGTAAATGAGAGTAACAAATTTGGCAAAGTCACGCAGTTTAGGTACCTGCTGTTTAGATGTTATTGTGGCAGTAGGCAGTTCCTGTATTTGCTGTTGAAGACAAATTTTAATTGTGTATAACAGTTTTGCCATCCAACGTGCTTTATGCAATGCTCCTGGTCGATTTAATTTAACTTGTTGCTCATTATTATGAACATCTAAATATAATACGCAAAGCTTTGTGAACTCCATATAATCATCCTTATATTTCCCAGAACTGATACTGATGGCATATTTTGCTGTTTGGATTGCATTGGTTCTAAGACCACTAACTATTCTTTGAGCTTGTACATTCATTGATTTTGAGTCATATGGTTTCAATTCACCATTATCAAGATGATCAAAATTGTCCCGAAACCGTTTAAACAAGATTATATCTGGTGACTTTGAAGCTTCAATCTTTAGATCATCAAAAACAGGAGATAAAATGACTTCTTCAATGTGATGACGGCAAGCTGACCAAAGAAGTGCATGTACCAGTTTCTTTTGTATACTGACGCTGGCAGCAGTAATATCACCTGTGTTGGAAGAGGTTGTGTCAAATGTCATGTACACGATTGTTTGTGTATAGTGCCATGAGATGAGCTGCTCATATATTAAATGTGCGATGGCTCCACCACACTCACGATTAGTTCCTAGTGAATATGCTGGCACACCAAAAATCTTTTGCTGGTGAACATCTCCCATGACAATTTTCATCAGTAATATCATTTGTTTCACTTTGTTCGTCAGATTCATCAATAGGGCTAGGAATATAATTTAATATTAAGTTGGAACTAAGTTCCTTTATGATTTTCCCTCTTCTCAATTTTAGTAGATGTAGCCGTTGTTCTTTTCGTTTCACTTTTCCCCCAAGACATTTATCATATGATCCCATTGTTGCCAAACGGTCGCTTTGCATTGACTTAACCCATTTGTGCCTGGATATTTTTGCGACTTTCTTCGACTTTTACCGATATCAGAAATAATAGATAAATTTCTGACGTCAACTTCTTGAACAAGGGGATGATTTCTTTTAAAATCATTATGCATAAAAATCGAAATATCAACATCCTACTTGGTCATGTTAAAATATTTTGTAGAGTTGAGGCTCAATACTCATGAATAAAGGCAAGGAAAAATAAATAACGTTTTCGACTAATAGCGAAAATGCCGTCCCAAAAAAGGGACGCTAGGCATAAATGGGTTAAGGAAAACAAGATCTTCATTGTTCTTTATTTGTTTTTCTACATTCACAGGTCATAAAGGAAACGTTAAAACTAATTTCTCTTTCATCTGCTTTACCTTGTCTCTAGTATTAGGTGCAGATCTTCGATTAAGGGTAATCGCTCTTAGTTTTGAATTATCATCAAGAAGTTTTATAATTTTTTCACAAGCTTTTCATTCACTGATCATTGTTAGTTCTATTTTCATGGAGACCTTCTTCAATATGATTCATCATACACCTCAAAAATTGCAAATTAGTTGGAAATTTAGAGCCATTTATTTTTGTATCATCACAAGTTATTTTGCTACCAAGGCCAAGCATTTTTGATGACAATCTGGTTTCCATTGTGTTATCCAAACAAAAGATGACACATAAGTCACTGCAGTGTATCCAAATAAAAATTAAACATAAATAAACTACATTAATAGAAAAATCAGCTCAAACTTAAAGCCAGTTTCAAACGCAAAACTGATTTACAGAAAGAAACAACTTACTGGAATTAAAATAAACAAGAAATGCACTTTGTTCTAAGCAATTGTAATCACAGTCAGTCTTGCCACATGTTGAAAAGCTAAGTAGAAAGAAACAGGAAATACATTTCATTCTGAACTAAGCGTTACTGTTGCCACACGGTAGTTTATTAACTTTAATTATTTTTATGGTCCATATTTTATTTTAATCACTATTCCTAGATAGTTGTAAAACAATTTATAAAGCGATTTATGATGAATTATAAAAGCAAATAATTATAAAAAAAATATTGAATTTAGTGATTTTATGCACCAAATCTATAATTTCAAACTTGTTGTGGACCTCCTAAAATTGTTCCGAAAACCCAAAAGTTTTGTATGACTACTTTTTGTGGGTAATGGAACATTTTTCGACTGGGGACAAAGTGATTTGTTTCTAGAAGGGATTTTGACGCCCCTAATACTCAGTAGCGTATGCAGACTTCCTTCAAGGGTAGGGGGGGGTTATAGACATAACTTTGGCTTAAAATGAGTAATATTTAAGCTAAAAATTCAAAATTATGGACATTTTGTTATAAGAATCTTTGACAAGGAAGGGGGGGGGGTTGAACCCCCACCCTGGTATACGCCACTGTAATATACTTAGTATTTGTATAGGAAAATAAAGTAATCATAGAATTATATATATATATATATATATATATATATATATATATATATATATATATATATATGTAATGTATATATTGTAATGTATAAAAATGTAATTTGGGTTTTACTAGTTTGGGTATTGTTCAAACCGGTATCTTCACTGTAAGTTTTGCTTTCCTGTCATGCTTGCCACGCGCGCTCTGGAGCTATATTTTATTTATTTTGTTATTTGCCAGACATCAGGCCGTCGATTCTGAGTTCTTTAGATGTACACGTGTCCCCACGCCCTTGTAGCCCCGGATGCGGGTCATGTTGGTAAATGTGTGTGGTTCGGTCAGAGATAAGAGAGATTCGGAGTTATGTCTTCGCAGACCACGTGGTGTGGTAAGCGTAAATACTCCCGCACATCGAAAATCGGGGGACTTCTGCCACTGGAACTGCTTCATGAGTCCACGCTGATTCTTGTACCCGTCTCCCCTCCCCTCTTCTCATTCTTAATTGTAACTTAAATGTAATGTTCAATAAACCATATTACCTGCTTTTCTCTGAAACTTTACTTGAAATATCTGACGTCTCATATATATATATATATATATATGCGATTTGTACAATGTTATCTATGTATATATAAATAAACCTTTGTGTCCCTTTTGCAGCGCACTGCTCGAACGGATGACCGTGAAATTCGGCACAGTTAAAGTTCGTATGGAGTTGTTTGTGCGAATATTAAAATTTTTGTGTAGTATGGTAATGCGCCGTAAAAAATTAGAGAAGTAATTTGGCACGCGTATTTCGCGCAAGTCGGGCGATGGTTTCATTGTTGCGTCAATTTTGAAATAACACTTTAGTTTCAGCAGTACTATAGGATTATAGTATTAAAATAAATCTATGTATATATAAACACACTAAGCAAAACCTTTGTGTCCCTTTTACAGCTCACTGCTCGAACGGAATCTTTGGAGGCCCTCTTTACCTTGGGGCCCCTCCCCCCCCCCTTTTTTTTTCGTTGGGCTCACGGTAGGATTCTGTTATACGTACATGTTTATGGCATATATGAGCCATAATTCAAAAACGATTAGCCATAGAATGTTAAAATGTTGTATTTAGGATTCTTTAATATATCTTGTAAACCTTCCATTTTAAACGCAGTGGACTCGATAGAATCACCCAGACTTTTTATACCTTGAAATCAGCTAACAGTTATTGTTTAAACCATACCCAAAATTTCGGCAAAGAATGCAACTTTTGGCGAAATATCGACGAATTCCCCCCTCCCCCCCAAAAAAATAAAAATAAAAATTATAAAAATAAAATAAGAATAAAAATAAACCTTAGCTTGGCAATATATCCTGTATCTGGCGAGAAATCCATAAACTTTAATGCTATTGATTTATAGTACTTACAAATAAATAAGTGTAAATGAAATGCTTCGAGAAAGTGTGTAAATTTACTGACGAACCAATAAGCTAAAGTTTCCATAAATGATTTTATTTTAGTTTTGCTGTGCGATAAACTTGAAATTCTGTTTCTAGGCACTGAGAAGCTGACCCTTGACCTCAGCGAGTTGATGCTCAGTGGCAAATACAGCGACTTCACTGTCCAAGTGAAGGACGAAGAGTTCCGTCTGCACCGGGCCATTCTGTCGGTCCGTACGCCCGTCTTCCAGGCTATGTTCGAGCACGACATGGCGGAGACGCAGACGGGCAGCGTATTTCACAAGTGCACCGCTATATAAAGATGGGAAGAAAAAGAGCCTTCCTATTGGCTATTTCGCGATTGCTTCCATTACGACGCACATCGCGAGGTTCGGGTGTTCTGCTAGTATGTGTGTTCTGCTAATTTTGTCGTGAATATTGCCAATTTTAAAACTTAATTTCTAAGGTTATATTTTTCCTCTGAGAAAAATTTAACATATGAATTACATTCTCTGGTGTACAATTAATATGCATTAGAAATTTAATGTTCGAATGCAAAATTCTTTATTTTTGTAAATTCATACTTAAGAAAAGTTACATAAAATGAAATTTAACCTCTATGTAATATTTAAAATAACTTTTATTTCTACATGGCTGTTAGATGGTTAAATTCGCACAATAAAAAATGTTGATTTCCATATCCAGTAGATGGCGCCAGCAACTCGAAATATTTAGCAAACAGCAGTACTAAAAAAAAAAAAATAGCTAAGCAAGTATTGCCCCTTCCTTAAAATTCAGATTTTCTTTCAGCTTCAAATTCTTGATCTGTTTAATCTATAGTATTTATATATATATATATATATATATATTTCCACCTGTCATAAATGAAGGAATCGGAATTCGTTGTCTCATACTAGCAGAACACCCGAACCTCGCGATGTGCGTCGTAATGGAAGCAATCGCGAAATAGCCAATAGGAAGGCTCTTTTTCCTCCCATCTTTATATAGCGGTGCACTTGTGAAATACGCAGACGGGCAGGGTGTCTTTGGACGACTGCGAGGTAGACGAGTTTCGAGCTTTCGTCCGGTACGTGTGTACCGGAAAGACGGGCCAGCTGCATGCGGACATCGTCTTCGGACTCTTCACCTTGGCCGACAAGTACCAAGTGGACGAACTGAAGTCGGCGTGCTTGGCTTTCATAACGAGCACGCTGTCGGCGGAGACCTTTTGCGACGTGGTGCAGCTTGCCCTGACGTACGGCGATAAAGAACTCTTGGATCAGGCCACGGATTTCCTCTCCGACAGAACCACGGAAGTGATGGAAACTGTGAAATGGGTGAATTTCTTGGCCGGGAACCACATGCAGGCGAACGAGCTGCTGCTCAAGGCTCTTGGTGGAAAGAAACGCTAAAAGGAGCTGCAATTGAACCTAGTACACAGTCTCATTTTTCACCGTAAAAAGAAAATGTCTCTGGTATTTTGTATGTGTGTATTTTTTCTATGAATAAAAATCTGGAGTGACTCCACTCGACTTTCCGAACACTTACGATTAAGATCATTACCAAGCATTTAAATAAATTTTAATCGATGAATAATTCAAACATATATACCCAATTGAAACTCAATCGAATGCACCGTCTAAACGCTTGCGCACTTTCAAGAATTTCTCCCCATATGCCATTATGCCATAATATAAAAGAAAGTTTTGTCGTAGCCCTGTAGGAGAACTATAAGTCCTATACACACCAAAATCAATACCGGTCTTAGGATGGTGGTTTATAACATGTATACCCAATTTGAGCTCAATCGAAGGTATCGTTTAAACGCTAGCGCACTTTCAAGAATTTCCCCCGATAGGCCATAATGTAAAAGAAATCTTTGTCGTAGCCCCGTAGAAAAACTATAAGTCCTATACACACCAAAATCAATACCGGTCTTGCGACGGTGGTTTATGACATATATATCCAATCTGAGCTCAATCGAATGCTCCGTTCAGGAGCTATCGTGTTCACTCACATACACACAAACACACATACACACCACACACACACACACACACACACACACACACATACATACATCTCGTAAAAATAGCATAAATGGATTCAGAAGCCCTCAAAACGTGTAAAAACACCAAAATCTCGAAGTCGAATTTTTTCATGATTACAATACTTTCCTTACATGGTACATGTTCGGAAAGTAAAAATAAATATTACACCGAATTATTTTGTTCTTTTCTTTTCTTTCCCTTCTACGACATGAACAGTGTGATAATAAAAAGTCCATTTCAGAATTGACAACTATTTTGCTAGATAGCATCTTTTCTTTCGCAACGAACCACATACGGGTGGAAGATCTTGATTAAAAAAGCAGATCTAAATGGCCAAGTCTGCAGTTGTGATTGAAGCAAGGGCACACTGTGCAGCTGCTTCGGGGCCCCAAATTTAAGAATTAACGGTATTATTGTCAGTAGTAATAAAAATCAGAAGATTTTACTTTAATAATCAGGAGACTTGTTTTCGAGTAAAAAATTAAATTTTAAAATATCAGGGATGTATCAGCTGAAACTACATTTTGGAAAAAGAGAAAAAAAGCATTTTTGATGCAATTTGTTGTTAGAGATAGACATTTTTGGATCACTAAAAATTAATTTTGGGTCATGTCTCCTATTAGGTAGTCAGTAGCTTGTAAAAAATTTGGTAATATAAAAAATATTATGCTAGTTAAAAATTGGGGTCCATTTTTACTCTTAAGGCTTTGGAGGACTAAACAAAACAATGTCAAACAAAAAATAATCATTTTTAGAGTGATGGAAAAAGATAGGAATTGGAAATCTTTAGAACTTCAAGCTGCACTTCTTTCCCCATTATCCATTTGTCAGCGAAGCCGAATTTTTTTGGTGTCGCATAAGCATGATTTTCTGAAACTAGTTTGATTGAAGGAAAGGGGAAAATGCTGAGAAGGGTTCCTTGCCACGACAGAACTTTAAGAAAAAGAAATTAAATTCAAAAAATCGCATTTTTCATGTGACGAATGATAAAAATCAGGAGAAAATGAACAAGTTATTGAAAATCAGGAATAAGGTATCCTAAATCAGGTTGACAGGATATCAATGAAAAATCAGGAGATTTGGCAACTCTGGAAATGTTAGTTGTAAACGTGTGTGACATACGTCTATATGTGTACTATCAATACACTGAAAATATGGATGTGTGGGTTCGCGCTACAACGCGAATTTGATTTTACGCGAGTTTTTCATAATCAACGATCAGTTTATTTAGTTTCGTTGCCTGGGTGATACTAACCGGGTACGGGCAAGCTTCAGAATGTCAGGGAAGTCGCGGGCCGTATAATTGCGGGATTTTGAATGGTTTACGTAAGTTTTATACGGGGTTTTGATATCTTTAGATGGCCACATCCGGCCCGTGGACTGTAGGTTACAAATATGTGGTGTAAACAAACAAGGCGTTGTCAAAAATAAAATCATACATTTTCGAATGTACTGAAATAATAAACACAAGATTACCTTTGGAAAGTTCTATATGCCTCCGGTGCAGTTATCTACATATGTGCAACGTTAAAGCGTCTTCTCAGGGCCGTACCCAGAAAATAGTTTCGTAGGGGGTGCGACATTTCAGGGGGGTCTGACTTATTGAATATCATCATATTATATATAAATACACTCTCACACACAAATAAATATATATACAATGTGATAATTTCGGGGGGGGGGGGTCCGGAGGCCTTGCGTCTTCTTCTCCAGATCAAGACCCTGGAGGTCTTGGTTGAAGCTCAGCACACGCCTCCCTCAACAATTTCAAAAACTTTACAATCGTATGGTTTAAATCTTTAAAGGGTGTTCATTTTGGAAAGCAATAGCCGTCACCGTCAAAGAATTTTTGAACAGCTTTAACCTTTTACAGACAATGTTTCCAGTTGGGAACACCAAATTAAAAATTCATACAAAAATTGAATTTTATCAATATTGACTTGTAAAAATTAGCAAATATAATTAAAAAGAGGACTCCATTTTTTGAAATAGAAGTTGCATCTCTATCATTAGTGGGAAACTGGACAAAAAATCATAAAAATAACCATTCCCATAAAATTTTACACAACTAAAGGAGACCAAGACGAATCAGAATCACACAGCAATGTGGACTCGGAAACGTCGTCTTCATTTACCTGTTAATGTACACTTTAAAAGAAGTGTTGAAGTAGTAGTGAACTTTCCGACCATTTGTATGTCAAAAACTAATGAATCCTTTACAGAAAGCTCTTAATCAAAATTCGTATTTTAGAAACTTTATTTCATTTCACTGTCAAAAATGTCGGAGAAAAGCTGAATACTTATGAAACTCGATTGAAAATTTACACAAACACTCCAACAGTTCTTTCAAAGTGTATATTAACAGGTAAATATACATACATACAGGGTGAATCTAAACTCTTGGGCAAAACTTTAAGGGGTGATAGGGCACATAATAAGGAATCAGAATCACATGGCAATCTGGGGTCAAAAACGCAGTTTTCACTTACCCGGTAATAATCACTTTGTGAAAAGTATTACAGTGTTCGTCTAATTTCTTAACCAGTTTTCATAAACAATAGGTTCGTCTCCAAAAATTTCATTCATGAAATAAAATAGAATTTTTAAACTATGAATATTAGTCTTCTGTTTTCGTAGAAAAATGCATTAGTTTCTGACGAACAATGATTGGAAAGTGCACTGTTGTTTCAGCAATTTTTCCAAAGTGATTATTAACAGCTACACGAAGACGAAGTTGCCGACCCCACATTGCTGTGGGATTCTTTGAGGAGTTGATACTTTGTACATGTGTTTATCATGTTGTATACAAATGAAAAAAATAGTCAGATGACTTCATAGCAGTGGATTTTACGTCAGCTGCCGACGATGATCCGGATTCTTCTGTGTAGAGGTGGATTTTACGTCAGCTGCCGACGATGATCCGGATTCTTCTGTATAGAGGTGGTTTTTACGTCAGCTGCCGACGATGATCCGGATTCTTCTGTATAGAGGTGGATTTTACGTCAGCTGCCGACGATGATCTGGATTCGTCTGTATAGAGGTGGATTTTACGTCAACATGTAAAGAATACCCTTTAAGTAAAACAATAATAAAAAAAGCTAAAATTCTGTGAGGTGACAGTTAATTTTATCAGTTTTATGAAAAAAAATGGTCCGCTGAGTTTTTCTTGGTTTAAAAGTCTTCAGCTGGCGGCTGAAATTTACAGCGTATTGCTACACGTACAGGCGCCTGGTGTATTTCACTTGCATCAGCTGATCACTTTTACACCT
The DNA here is from genome assembly GCA_038373885.1 of Cheiracanthium punctorium. NCBI lineage: Eukaryota > Metazoa > Arthropoda > Arachnida > Araneae > Cheiracanthiidae > Cheiracanthium > Cheiracanthium punctorium. Next base: position 34,812 of record JAWZYV010016380.1, read on the forward strand.
CGAAAAATTCTGCGGACGTCTTTCAGGTAACTCGTGTTCAACAGCTGGGAAAAAAATAAATTACACATAACTTGAGGTACGAAATAAATGCGAATTTAAGCGAAATTTTCTTTGATGTTTACATATAGAGGAAGGTGCCCCAAAATGATTCCCTCATGGGGAAAACTTGCACAAAATAACATAAATGTTAAATAAAACTTTGACCCTTTGCCACAATATTTTACACTATATTTTGCATCATAAACATATTTTAATAATATTTTAAGCGCAAACTGAGAAACAAAAAAAAAAAAGGTAGAATTTCGAAGAATTTTTGAAAAGTAGAATTTTCGAGAGTCCAATGGATTATTTTACCCTCACCCACGGGCAAAATGATTCTTCATTTGAAAATAATTGCAAATTGTTTTTTATTGGCAGAATAAAAGATGTAAGAGTAATTATTACTACACATAATGAAATAAAATAAGTTTTACAATCATATAGTATGCATAATTTATTTCATGAAAATTTTAAAATAACAAAGTGTCACAAACAATAAATGGAATATTTCAAAATTATAATTCAAAAATTGTGGCCTACAATAAACGCAGAAATGAATTAAATAATTTAATCTGGAGTCAAGCATTCTGAGAAAGTCTGATGGGCTGCCATGATGACTAGGAGCCGCTATTGGAGTTTCTTCAGTCGATGGATCATTTTACCCGGGAGTATGGCTGCCCACTTTAGTTCACAGTACTGGAACTCGCCGAGAAACATAAAATAAATAAGTGCAATTCACATCTAAAAACATGCTCTGTTCAGCCAACCAAATCATATTTCGGTAAATATTGTATTTCTAAATAAATAAGAAAGTTAGTGCTTGCCTCGTAATAGATATGATAAAACCCGGTTTTTGGAGAATTATACTCAGACACGTAATACACTGATCGCTTAAACATCGCCATTGCTTCTTCTTGACTTGGCACAGCTAATTCATGCATTATCAGATAGGTAGCGCGACCTCTATCTAAGAAAACATACGTGGATCGTTTTGTCTGCTAGGATTATTTTCGGCCACCTTCCACTATATTTTTCTCATTGTTATGTATTTTAGATATATAATTGAGAGTAAAAGAAGATTTAGGTATCTTCAGCCTATTCATAGACGCCCTGTGAGACGCACTGTTTAACATTAAAAATTGATAGATATCAGAAACCAAGAAAGCTGAAGCTTTGTAAAGTAGTTCTTTATAAGAGTTTCCTGAAAGAAGCTGTCCGCTGAATTTTCCGCGGTGTAAAAGTGATCAGCTGATGCAGTGAAATACACTGTCTACCAATAAGTATTTGGACACCTGTGACAGAAAAGAAAAACTAACTTTATTCAAAATCAATAGTTGGTAGAGCCTCCACGAGAGGCAATTACAGAGTGAACCTCCAGGGCATACTTTCCACAAGTCTTTGTATTACACCTAGTGGTATTGTCTTCCACTCGGCTTGGAGTAGACATAGAAGTTCCTTCACCGATTTTGAACGGGTAGTGCACCCCTTAATTCGGCGATCCAACTCATCCCAGAGGTTCTCGATAGGGTTCAGGTCTGGGCTCTGGCAGGCCAGTCCATTCGATGAACTCCATTGGCACCATACCAAGCCTTGGTAAACCTCGAAACATGACAACTGGCATTGTCGTCCTGAAAGTAACAGGGATCCAACCCGTAAAACTGCCACAATGGAGGAAGCACATTGTCATCCAAAATAGTGCAGTAGGCATCGGCGTTGAGTTTACCATGAATGGGGACCAAGGGTCCCAGTCCATACCAGGAGAAACACCCCCAGACCATAACTCCACCTCCGCCGAACTTGACTGTTGGCACAATGCATTCTGGCAGGAGACGTTCTCTAGGCAGACGCCAGACCCAGACCCTGCCATCCGAACGGTAAAGGGTGAACCTTGATTCGTCGCTCCAAAGAAACCGTTTCCACTGATCTACGGTCCAATTTCGATGTGCTTTGCACCACATTAACCGAGCGGCGTGGTTGGACTTTGTGATCAAAGGCATATGGGCAGCAGCACGACCATGAAAACCAAGCAGATGTGCTTCCTTACAGATGGTATTCATTGAAGCAATACTCCCGGATGCCTTTTGAAACTCCTCGCGGATGAGGGCCATCGGTTAGGTGCGGTTCTTCTGAATTTCTCTGGACAGCACTCGTCGGTCTCTATCTCCCAGTTTCGTTGGTCTGCCGACTCGGGGCACATTCCGACAACCACCGCTCACCTTCCACTTCTTAATCATATAGGCCACTGTCGATTTTGGGTACTTCAGATCGCTAGGTATGTCCCTTAAGGATCGGCCCCATTTGTGATACCCGATAATTATACCTTTCTCGAAATCAGAGAGCTCCGAACTGCTTGGCATCTTGCATGCGACTCATGCCGATGCTGTTTCCTACACGATATATACCGGCGGAGGCCGTGACGTACCTCAGGACAGCACATATCGTCATTTGCATAGGTGTCCAAATACTTATTGGTAAACAGTGTAGACCAGGCGCCTGTGCGTGTAGCAATACGCCGTAACTTTCAATCACCAGCTGACCACTTTTCCACTTCGGAAAACTCAGCTGACTATTTTTTCCTAAAACTGGTAAAGATCAGTATCACTTCACCAAATTTCAACTTTTTATTATTATTTTACGTACACGCTTAACTAACGCTATTGATTAAAATAATAATCAAACGGTGTATATTTTTGACTTCAAACAGCCATGAGTAAAATTTGCTCCATTAATCGACAAAAATCAATGGAGCGAAAAATTCTCAATTTTTGAGCATTATACAACAGCTCCATTTAAGCTAAATAATAATCAAAAAAGAGGAGTGTCTATCCGTTTTTGATTAATGTAACTGTACTTAATTATGATTATTAGAAGCTATAGAATGAGCGTTTTTACAAAATCAGTCCTTTTTTTAATTAATATATCTGTACTTAATTAAGATTATTATTTTAAGCTAGAAAAAGGGTGTTTTATGAAAATTTGCTGTTTTTGATTAATATATTGAATTATTCGTTATCTTCATTTTTTATTATCAGAGCTGTAATCTATCCCAGACAGCACATAAGCTTAAATCAAGCTTGACATTTCTTTGAATTTGACGTATTAATACAAGCTTGACAGTTCAACTCAATTTAAGCTTGCTGCAAGCTATCAAAAGTCATTTGTCTTTCGAAAGCGTGCAGTGATGGCGCCATCTGTGAAAGAGAATAGACATTAATTGTCTAGCGTTTCTCAAATTGCTTTTATAAAATAAAGAAAAGTTCGTAAAAGTTGTGTTTTATTTTATTATTGCTCAAACCCTGGACATTAGAACACGCATGCGGAAGGAATGAATGGGATAAGCCCCTCTGAAGTGTAACACGAGGGGAGTTTTAGTTTTATTTACATCTAATTAACATTAGTAATTCCATTAACTAATTAATTAGCCCTAAAAATAAATTTTAATATAATTAACACAATTTGGTTAGTTAATATACTTCATTTTATGAGTGGTTTACCATAGAATTAAAAAAAAAGATTCTATATTTCCAAATATGGAAATTCTTCAAAATGAAATACAATTATACTACGAAATTGATTTCAAAATCCGTCGTTTGTCTCGATTTTGGCAAGCAGTATTGCTCAACAAGAGTGTTGCGATATTGAAAGTTTTAAAACGTGTCCTGCTTTTAAGTTTATATTACGCTTATTTCCCTATTAGTAGAGTATAAATCACACATAACATTATTTAAATTTTGATTCATCCCATGGAAAAATAAAAGAAACTTGTCGACATCGCCCATACTTGTCGATCTGGCCAGAAAACGTACCAGTCACTTCAAACCGTAACAGTCCCTTCAAACTTTAGTCATATTAGTGCGAGGCTTATTGGCGGAATGGATAGCACGCTGACCTCGCAGCCCATTGTTCCCGAGATCGAACGCAGACGTTTGATGGAAACACCTTAAAATTTCAGCATAGAGGGGGATTTTGGGAGAGGGCATTTTGTGACTTCCTTTTTTAAGAGAACTAGGAGCCAAGGCCCCTAGACTCGCATTTCGTATGAGGCATTTGGCCCCTAAAAAGACTTATTCGTAAAAAAAAGCAAACAAAATCCAAACGTTGGATAAGATAGAATGTTACTGAGCTACACATTGCTTGGTTCTTGCATGTTGATTGGAACATAAAAATTTAAACCTCGCACTATTTGTAATTATGTGAAACCCATGGTACGCCTTGCGTATTAGCCAATTATGGAGAATTTTCATAATTTGGCTACTTGCATATATGTATAGTTAATAATTAGCTCTAAGAAAACAGTAATTCATATGTTTTCTTTGATAAAAACTACGGAACAGGTAGGATAGCTTGCCACCCATGGCGACTTTTCATTATTTGGCGATTTACACATGCTCACAACCTATAATTACTGTTCATTTAAGATTCAAGGAAAACCGTTATCCATATTTTCATTTACATAATTCTTTGCAGATTGGCGTACTTAGCACCACGAATTATACCATCCGCCGCGCTGGCAAATATCCAAAGTGTACTATAACTGCTATAATGGCATAGTTAACGCAGCCAAATATTTCTACTGGTAGCAAATAATTCAGCTGTACCGAACCGGCTTTAAAATAATCTGCACTTTAATTATTTTTCATTTTCAAAATATTAGTTATTCTGTTTTGGAAAATCGAATAATCACTAATTCTAAACTCCTGTGGTCTAAGCGAACTTACTATTTGAAAATTGTCAACTTTGTGTAACACATTTTGAGTTACTTATTTCATATACTTTTTAATTCGTCATAAAATGGATGTAATTCTACTTCATGTTTGACAATTTAACGTGATTCTACATAATTGGAATTGCTTTGTTGCAAAGGAATGAATGATTTTATACCAAATCTGGCAACCATTATGTTTTATTTTTTCAGTTTTTTATTAATATCTTCTAAAATAGTTCGATTTTCGAAATTTAAGTCACCTTTTTGGGTTCCTCAGAGTTTTCCGCATTCGGGAACATGTTTCTCGAAATTCAAATCCCCACGGTTTAGAAGATAGGTAAACAAGCACTGACAGCGGACTTTACTTTATTTTTAGGATAGAGAGATTATTATTTTTTAATTATTTTACATGTTGTGGCGGCTGCACCCACCACAATTACGCCAGCTGACGTTCACTTTTGTTCTATGTATTGTTATGTACAGCTGCGGAAAAAAAAAAGTCCCACTTGCTCTTTATTTCCCCGTCGTTAGTCATACAGCGAAGTTCTATATACCATTCGTTTGCAAATAACGCATACTTTAATTTACTATTAATTTAATTTGCATAATCGGCCGTCTTCATATTTAATTCTGCATCAACTTCGTTTTTCTCAATGGCAACCCCGTATTTTGACTTTTTTAAACGAAAGAATACCTTCAAATTACCCTAAATATAAATTTTCACTTTTCTACGATAATTTCCGGAGATATTGTGAATTAATTTTTGCGCGTTTTTAAGGGTCTTTCTGCAAATTGAAAAACGCTATTTGTAGGTTCCGAATTTTTCGCCTTTCATTAATTTCGCTCGCTAGAGTTAAAAGAAATTAATATTATTTTCAAGGAAAATATTGTTTCCATCTCTCTTAAAGTTTTTTGTACTGAGAATATCAAGGGTAGAAATTAGAATATTTAGTCTGTGGTCCAAATGACCCGTGAGTTCATAACTTCCTTGATTCGAGAACATGATTTAAGGGGAAAATGCAAAATGACTGCTCACGATTTTGAAAATCTTTCTAATTTTGAAATTGTTATTGAGTATTTCCGTTGATGGTTCTCTTAGACAAGTGAAATGTTGGCAAGAGTTAGGGGCTGCTCTCTGCTCATCTGACAACAAGCATTAATATTACTCAGCTATGGACGAACTTCAAGAATGATTTCCTGATAGAAAATTTACTTGTTTGAATTTCATCTAAAAAACGCAATTACTTTTTTGCCGACCCAATATTATCACTGTGTTTTTATTTCACTTTCTTCTTTTAATACTATCGTCTGCAATGTGCAATATTCTTCGTGTATAAGACTTTTGGCGGTATTTTAATTTATAGTTAGATGAAAATTTAGACAGAAAAACGTGATTTTGAATGTTTGATAAAGTATGGGGAAGTCCAAAGAACTAATGTTTCCGATATTAAAAAAGGTCACATTCATGCCTGGAAAGTTGAGGATGTTAGTTTTTCAGAAATAGGACGTTGTATTAGAAGACATACACCTACTGCATCTAATTCGATAGCTGGAAAATATTTTATTTGGGGGAATATGGTAGCGGACGCAACAATACACGCTTTATAGATTCCCCATCAAACTGTAAAAACCTCTAATTTATTTGCTTCAAAATTTGATATTTTTTAATACTGGTATCTTTTACTGTGTTTTTGCAGAAAATAAATCTAATTTACGTTTATTTTATGCAATTTTCACAAAATTTTCACTTAATAAATTAATATATGGTCCCTTCACTCATGAAAATAACACATTTTATTTAATATAAATTAAACTACTGAACGTAAAAATTTGAAATTTTGCACAGCCATGTAATATTACTTTCTGCATCTATTTCCATCGAAATTTGGCTAGGTCGCTATTCATAATTTTTTTGAAAATTAATATAATAATTCATAATTCATATTAATAATTTATTAAAAATCATAATAACATTAAATTATGTTTGGGTCGTTTAGTTCTAATAGTACGAATAAAAATCAGCTTCTTACTATCAATATTTTATGGGATATGAAGTGAAGTATGAAAAAATATTTTAACATAGGGGGAGGGGATTTTGGGTGCTCATAACTCACTCATTTTCAGTCCAAATTTATTGAAAATTGGTGTCCGGGGTTAAAATGAGCTAAATTTTTTAAATTTGAAGTGAAATCTAGGGGTTGCTATTGAGAAAAAAAAAGTTGGTGCGAATTATAATATGTAGATGGCCCCTTATGCAATTTTTATGCATAGCAAATTAAAGTGTACGTCAATCGTAAACGATTGGTATCTGTAACTTTGCTGTACGACGAATGACGGCCGAAAAAAAGTACAAGTGGGATTTTTTTTTTTTTTTTTTTTTTTTTTTTTTTTTTTTTCCCTCAGCTGTACAAATTAATAACTAAATGAACTATAGTGCGAGATTTCAGATTTTTTGTTATTGGTCATCAAAAATGCGAGCTGGCTCCCGGATTATAAGGCTAAAATGTTAGATGACTGCATTTGGATAAATTTTTTGGACCTTTGGCCAAGCGCGTAGCCAGGAAAATTTTTCGGGGGGGGGGATATGCGCCTGGAAAATTTTTCGTGGGGGATATGAACTTATATGTGTATAAAAAGACGGAATTTCATCACTAATCCAAAAATTTCGGGGGGGGATATATCCCGATATCTCCCCCCCTGGCTACGCCCCTGCCACAAATAGTTCCTTCCACATAAAGTCCAGTTTCTCCTCCGCTAAGTGTGGAAACTTCAAATTTCTCTTCAGGGGCTTTATTCAGAAAAGGCAGCCTCCGCCCCGCAAGACTTGCCTTGAGTACAGAATCCAGTGCCTTGAGTACAGAATCCAGTTTATCATCCTTTTCCTTGGCGGCATTTCCCTCTAAAAATCCCTCTATCCACACACCTTACATGCCTGGGTGTTTTCGAAACGGTTCTCGCAGCTTCATATTTCATGCTATACGCCAGAGCTGCCTTCAAATCTTTCGGGTCTACCAGTCTCGTGGAATGTTGTGTATCTTCGTCTCTGATAGCGTCGACGAAGTACTGGGCTGCTAAACTTTCTCGAACATCTAGGGGACATTCCGCGTAAGCTAGGCTCATTAATCGCTCAACATCGGCGGCTAATACCTGTAGACTTTCTCCAGGCCTTTGTCGCCTTGCTTTCAATTCAGTCCTATAAAACTGGGTAAGATGGCTATTTCCAAATCGAGATTCTAGAGCCTTTTCGACGGTCGGTAGGTCGTTCAACTTGTCATTCGGTATTCCTAGGAGAATCTCCGCAGCTGATCCTTGTAGAGAGGCCACAAGTTGACTGGCCTTGAAGCTATCCGTCCATCCATTTGTAGAGCTCACGACGTCAAACTGAGTCTTAAAAACAGTCAAAGTTGTTTGGCCGTCAAATGTTAAATGCTTTACAGTGGGTCTAGAATTAATAATTTCTCCACTTGCCAAAATATTGCTTGGCTTACTCTCAATATCAGAAAGTCTCTTTTCAAAATCGCTGATTTGTTCTTGCACATTGCTTCGCACTCCCTCGATTTTTTCTTCGAGGGCGTACGAAGAAAAAATCGAGGAACGAAATGAATACGTTATTGCAATAACGTTATTCAGAATAACGTTATTCAATGGTATACTTATTATAACGTTATTCCGTTTTGTGTTATACTCAGAAACTGAACAAAAAGTAACAGAATGCATTCGATTACTCATGCTAACCCTTAGTTTATAACGTTAAACTCACATAGCTATTTAATAACGATACAGTATCAATTAGTTATAGAATACAGCATTTCGCTGAATAACATTTTAAATACGGTATGAGACCATAACGTCGCTGATCTGTCCTTGAAAATTGCTTCGTACTCCCTCGATTTTTTCTTCGAGGGCGTACGAAGAAAAAATCGAGGAACGAAATGAATACGTTATTGCAATAACGTTATTCAGAATAACGTTATTCAATGGTATACTTATTATAACGTTATTCCGTTTTGTGTTATACTCAGAAACTGAACAAAAAGTAACGGAATGCATTCGATTACTCATGCTAACCCTTAGTTTATAACGTTAAACTCACATAACTATTTAATAACGATACAGTATCAATTAGTTATAGAATACAGCATTTCGCTGAATAACATTTTAAATACGGTATGAGACCATAACGTCGCTGATCTGTCCTTGCACATTGCTTCGTACGCCCTCGATTTTTTTCTTGTACGTCGCTGATCTGTCCTTGCACTTCGCTTCGTACTCCCTCGACTCTTTCATGCACAGATTGTATTTGAGTCTTCATTTCTTCTTGTACTGAACGCATTTTCTCTTGTAGACTCTCTAGTCACAAAGACATCTTTGACATATTTTCTTTCAGACTCTCTTGTCCCAAAGACATCTTTGACATATCTTCTTTCAGACTGTCTTGACACAAAGACATCCCTGACATATCTTCTTTCAGACTGTCTTGACCCAAAGACATCCCTGACATATCTTCTTTCAGACTGTCTTGACCCAAAGACATCCTTTCTTGACCGGAACGCATATCTAACATCATAGCAAACAGTTTTTCCATTTTATCTTCCATGGCTGCTCTGGTTAACCCTTTGAGGCGCAACCCTTTCCCAATGCTGAAGAAAGGGCAGCCGTTGCCATCGCTCGACTTAACTACCAGCAAGATGGCGGACGATCGAAACGTTCATCGCGTGCCACAAATCTAGAGACGCAGCTGGCTGTGCCCGGCACAGCAGCTGCGTCAAAAAAAGGGTCTCTAGATCTGTGGCACGCGATGAACGTTTCGATCGTCCGCCATCTTGCTGGTAGTTAAGTCGAGCGATGGCAACGGCTGCCCTATTTTCAGCATTGGGCCATCTATCCAGCTGCTCTCGCGTTCTTCCATTTTTCGGCAGATGTCAGTGCTGTTAAAAAGAATCGTGACAATTTTTTTACGGGAAAGGATGTGCTAAAAAGTAAAGGATTATCGTGAAGCTATGTCACCCGCAACTATTTTTATAGAAATCCAATCTATTCTTCGTGGCTGACAACAGTCAAAACGTCAGAGTTTAGCGTTGCCAGAGCGGCAACACTGCGCGTTAAAGGGTTAATGGCATTCAAACAGATCCAGATCCCACTTCCTGACACCAATGTTACGAAAATCGCCAAGTGGATGTATTTTAAAGCAGTCCAATGAGCACAGTAAACAAGAATAACACTTTATTTCACGGCTCGCAGCTCAATATCTCAAAATAATACAAGAAACATTAACATGCACTAACTAAAATCATAAATAAGCACAACAGTACCGCTATTCATTTCACAGAATCAACCGTGCGCTTCAAAGTTTATCACTCAACTGAACTGCCCGGACTGACTGACTGACTGATGAAAGGTTCTTGTAGTAGTGCCCTGGGCACTAGGCCTTTAACTCCAGTATGTAAGATCTTTGTAGTGTATTTTCAGTCTTGTAATGAGTCCCCAAACAGGACGGGTTGAGATGAATATCAGTCAAGTACAGTAAAAAGGGATCTACAAGAACAGTCCGGCCAAAGAGATGTTAAGTAGGGGAAGGGTGGTTTTTTTTTTTTTTTTTTTTTTTTTTTTTTTTTTTTTTTTAATGCCGCAGTATGAAGTACGTTATTGTGGAGGATCAAATATGTCAAGATAAGGAAAGCATTTGGCGGAACTCCCCGGAGAGAAATCCTAGCGCTTTTATAGAGATGATGACGTCACCAGAATTGCCGAGAAATTTCTGGAACAATCTTATCAAATTGAAATATGGTCTCGAGACATGAATTTTCTGGAAGCCACCATTTGTCGCCAAGGTCGCCAAATCCGTCGCCAAGTCGCCAAGTTTGTCGTCAAGGCTACAGGGTTACTTCCACAGGTTTACCATTTCCTGAGGACTTTGCTATTATGCCTGTAAAACTAGTTTCACGGCGGCACATGCAATACGTTATGTTATTATTTCGCAATGTTATTATTTCGCGTTTGTTATGAGCAAATTAAGTTATTATTTCGAAACAGTATTAATATGCGTAATAGTAGTATTAGTAGATTTGTAAGGATAATATGAATAAATCACGATATACCACGTTAATAAATATTTCATGAAATTAAAAGTGTTCTGTTTATCCTTTTTCAAGGGTGGTTTTACAATTAACTGAACGATAAGTAATTCTAGTTTGCGTTGATATATCCCGCAGTACTTTCAACAGAGGGGATAACTTTTTTAAAAATTAAATTCTGTTTTGTCGCATGCCGATATGATTTTAGTAAAATATTAGCTTCTTCCGGTATGAAGAGCGGGTGCGAAGCTATTAAATAAACGGTTGTCCATTTCATGTAGCGTCTGAGGTAATTTAATGCTACAATTTGAACCTAAAAAACAGTATGATGAAGAAATAACACATTTTGAAAGTCAGGAGTTCTCTGCAAACCGCAAAAAGAAAAAACTCCATACTCACTTTTCTGATCGCAAATGACACTGACACAGTTCTTTTGAGTCATTATATTGCAATGTTGCCAGATTAGTACTCATGACGCAAACTTTATATCAAGAGTGAAATAATTTTGATATGTTTTTAAAATTTCACATCACTGGAATTAAATGGAATTACACATGATAGGAAAATTTTCGTTTACTACCGTGCGAAGAACGGACACGCAGCTAGTAAAGTATAAAACAAAAACGTGGGTCGCATGCTAGAGATAATAGTAACGAGTTTAGAGAGAATATATATAGCTGCTGTAAAAGAACATACTCCTAACTGTTTTCTAATCATGTTCCTATTTAAAAAAAGAAAGAAAAATATGATTTTTGACCGTAAATTGTCTTTTAAAGATAGGCAACATCTTAGTAGAAATAAGAACACTAAATAAAAAGAAAATATTAAAAAGATAAAAAAAATATAAGACTCAGTTGATCAATTTGCGATTGCCAGCCTCGAGATCCTCATGAAAATAGCATATCCGTAAAGAGTGGCGTCACTACATCGTTGTGGCCCGTAATGAATTCATTGCTTGGGTCCACTTTATTACTACGCGTTACAAAACAGAGCTATTACTTTTTCTCATTAATACCTTTAAATTTGATACATATTTTTTGTTTGTTGTTTAATTTATGTACTTCAGTCGGTAACTTAAATTGATTGAATACAATTAAAAATTTTAATATACATTTTTGTCAGTAAGTGTAATGAGCGACAGTCTCGTGTTGGGGGGAGGGGGGGAGGCTCCGGCCGGGAACCTGTGATATCTTGCCTGTGCTGCCATCCTACTGTTATGCCACTGTCCGTAAAATAGACTTGCGGCTAGCCCGTGAGCTGCTCCTCCGAAGAGTAAACAGAGCGAGAGCACTGCGCATTCAGTTCTGCGCATCTTTACTCCTCTTCCAAGCAGAGGAGGAATGTACAAGATTCTCTGTCCGCGTCATTTCTCTTACATTTATTTTGTACTAGCTGCGTGCCCGTTCTTCGCACGGTAGGAAACGAAAATTTTCCTTACATGTGTAATTCGAAATTATTCGTGATGTGGAATTTAAAAAAAAAAAAGAGCAAAATTATTTGACTCTTAATGTAAAGTTTGTGTCATGAGTACTAACCTGATCATTGCAGTATAATGACTCAAAAAACTACGTCAGTGTCATTCACTATCAAAAAAGTGGAAAGCTTAATGGTTTGCAGAGAACTCCTGGCTTTCAAAATGTCTTACTTCTACATCATACTGTTTTTTAGGCTCAAGTTGTAGCATTAAATACCTAAGACACTACATGAAATGGAGCACCATTTATTTCTTTCCGAAAATGTACCATATAAGGAAAGTATTGTAATCATGAAAAAATTCGACTTCGAGATTTTGGTGTATTTACACGTTTTGAGGTCTTCTGAATTCATTCATGCTATTTTCAAGAGATGTTTTTAAAATAGCTGCGCACCCGCTCTTCATACGGGAAGAAGGGAATATTTTACTACTAAAATCATATCTGCATGTGACAAAACAGAATTTCATTTTTTAAAAAGTTCAAGTAATATCTACTGTTGAAATTACTGCGGGATATATTAACGCTAATTAGAATTACTTTTCGTTTAGTTGGTTGTAAGACAACCTTTGAAAAAGGATAAACACTTTTAATTTCATAAAATATTTATTAACGTGGTACATTGCGATTTATTCATACTATCTTTACAAATCTAATAATACTACCTATTACGTACATTAATACTATCTATACTCGCTTCTCCCTCTTCAAGGCTCCCTTAAAAGAAACAGCTTCGATTATTTGGCCTCAATGGGATCTTTTGATTCTGTGGCGATTCTTTGCAATTTACGCATTAGCATAAATAATAATCATTTCACATAATGGTTGCCATTAAGGAAACTCTCCATATATATTTAATTTATACATAGTTTTATAAGATTGGCATATTTAGCGCCGTAAACCATTTCATCTTACTGTGGGGAGAAAATATCCAAGGGGTGCCATTTTAAATATCCAATAGCGATATCTTTTATAGTCCTGTCTCCTGAAAAACATCAAACTGTGTAATCTCGAGGAGCTACTTATTCCCATTTTAATTGTGACAGGGCGTTAGAGTTGCAGAGTTTACAAATTTCACACATTTTTTTTTAATTTATGACGTCACTGTTTGACTGCCGTAAAGGATACCCCGGTAGATTAATTTCGGAGTTACTTTCGATATTTCGCATAATTGTTTTCAAACGGTATCATTAAAACTTTGCGTGACCTTTATGGAGGAACGTAATTCAACGTTAAAATAAAACTATACTCGCAACCTGCATGCGTATGTTAGGCAACGCCTGCGCTAAATTAAATGCCAAAAATAAAAATAATAAATAGAAAAATTTTAATATATCGCGCTTTGAAACGAACTTTGTAACTTTTAAAATGAACATTTTCAGCGCCGTGAAAACATTTCAATTTTTAAATAAGCACCGGATTAAAATACCACTTCTAATAATAATAATCGTGAATTTCTTAGTTTATTTCTACAGTAAATTTTAATCAAAATATCGTCTCCCTGTGTTGAAAATAGAGCTGGAATAAATGAGTTAAAATTATGGCGTAATTTTTAGGTATCTTAAAGCATTTGACGTCATAGATCCTCACTTGCGAATTGAAATTCTGATATCCCATTTAAAAACTCGATTGGTTGAAAAAACCCTTTTTTTCTAATCCTTTCTGTGGCAACAACCGAACATAAATTCTCGTGCCGTGGTCGCAATGTAATGAATGGCGTAAGATCGCGTTGATGCTATTAAATTCTAAACATTAGGCTGCATTAAAATTCGTAAAAATCATCTAATTTACATAATTTTTTCGTTTTTATTTTAAAAGAGGGAGAAAAGAATGTTTCACGATTTGTCAAAATATCTAAAAGTTATGACGGATAGAATTCAAGATGCGACAGTTTTAAAATTATTTTACGAAAAAAAATCGTGAAGCAGATGTTTAGTAAAAAAATTCCTAAAAATCGGTAAATCAGGTTAAGTATTCAGAACAAACTGTTTTTAAAAGAAAATTTTCTCCTCTATCCGATGATACAAATGCCGTTTTGCTGCGAGCGTAATTTCCGCCGTTATTACGAATTAGGTGAGAAAAAATGCCAAAAATCGCATAAAACATAAAATAAAAAAAAATCTAGGTCGAATTTTGAAAAAATCGCTTCGAGGTGCACAACTACATATTTACATCTTCCCGAATACCAAATTTGGTGTTTCTAGGTGTAGCCGTTTGTCCGTAACGCTGCAGACAGACACACACACACACACACACACACACACACACACACCTTCTTTTATAATAAGTAGAGATTTACTTTCGCTTTCGTGTGCGGAGGGAGGCTTTTCTTAATACGTTCGTTTTTTAAACCAGTTTTTAACCATTAATTAGTAATTAAAAAATGCACATTTTTATTTGTGCCAGACGTTAAACCAATAACATATGCCGGCTTTTAAATACAAAAAAAGTTAGTTATAAAAACAAGTACGCTGCTTGAAGAAAATATTTAATTTTTTTTAGAGCAAACTCATTAGAGCAGCGGTTCTCAACCTTTTTAACGTCGCGCCCCCCAACAAAGGCTAACTTACGGTGGCCCCCCCCCACGCATTTTTCAGCATACATTCAGTTTTTTAATTTTTAACAATGAACACTTAGTCGAATTTTCTACAAAATAATGTTATCAGTAAAGTTTAGATGAACATTTTAAGCGAAAATAGGTATGTTTTTTGAGGGTGTGCGGAAAAAGCACAGCGCACAATATTGAAGGGGTTTATTTTTTCGGATGGAGTGTGTGTGTATGTGCGTGTGTGGTGGTAGGGGGGGGTGGCGCTTGAAATAAAAAATGTAAGAAAGGAGTGGGCATCCGAAAGTGCGCTTTTTGATGAAGTAAAACCTAAGAAGCAAGAATTGATTCAAA
>JAWZYV010016380.1:55000-118239 GCA_038373885.1 Cheiracanthium punctorium
CAGCGGCTCGCGGTTTGTGAATAGGAAAGGAAAAAACTCGGCTGTCCGAGCCCCGAGCCCCCTAATTCTTTAGTTTCATTATTGCAATATTAAAACGACATTAATTAACCAGGGTCGCACACATAGGATTTTTGGCTGGGGGGGGTCCAACTTTTAGGGATGTTCCAGATTGTCAAAAATCAGTGATGAAAGAGCTCGTTTTCATTAGGTGGAATTCATCAAAACTCGTCCCATCCAGTACTCAGTACAATAAGAAGCAAAGCAATAGTTGTTCAGTTTTGAGAACAAGATGGTGTTTTATGTTCGCTTTCAGTTCGTTTTGTAAAGCTGAGGAAAACCAGAAAAAAATTTCTTTTTTTATTTATTAGAACTGAAACTATTGCTACCTTTTTTTGGAATTATTTTATTTACTATAGATATAGGATAATAATCAATCGAAAAAGAAAATCAAAGCCGATTGGGGGGGGGTGGTCCGGACCCCCTGGACTCCCTCCCCTTGTGTGCGCCACTGTAATTGACTATGTCATTTTATCTCTCATCTTTCGTGTATTTCGCTTGATAACCATATGTTGAAATTTTTATGATTGTAACCAATTTATAGAAAAATACATGGGATGCATATTCTACAGCTTACGAAATAGTGTAACAGTAGATTAAAGCTGTTGTGAACTAATGATATTTAAATATATGTAAAATTTTGTCGCATACTTTTATATCGCTTTTTTATGTCGCATTTTTGGGACACATTTTTGGGACAATTTTCAATAAAGGGGATCAGAGATAAAATGACATAGTCATTAAAAAAAATCTCTTTTACAGCATGTGCGAAAATGTGTAACCGTAGAACACGTTGCAGAGGTTTCTAATTTTTATGACGCAGGGGGCACTGCATTTTCGTTCTGAAAGAGGAAGTTTTATCGTGAAAAAAGTTACTGTTTGTATACTACTCTGTCTACCAATAAGTATTTCAACACCTGTGATAGAAAAGAAAAACTAACTTCATTCAAAATCAATAGTTGGTAGAGCCTCCACGAGAGGCAATTACAGCGTGAATCCTTCGGGGCATACTTTCCACAAGTTTTTGTATTACAGCTAGCGGTATTGTCTTCCACTCGGCTTGGAGTAGGCATAGAAGTTCCTTCACCGATTTTGAACGGGTAGTGCACCTCTTAATTCGGCGATCCAACTCGTCCCAGAGGTTCTCGATAGGGTTCAGGTCTGGGCTCTGGGCAGGCCAGTCCATTCGATGAACTCCATTGGCACCATACCAAGCTTTGGTTAACCTCGAAACATGACAACTGGCATTGTCGTCCTGAAAGTAACAGGGGTCCAACCCGTAAAACTGCCACGACGTAGGAAGCACATTGTCATCCAAAATAGTGCAGTAGGCATTGGCGTTGAGCTTACCATGAATGGGGACCAAGGATCCCAGTCCGTACCAGGAGAAACACCCCTAGACCATAATTCCACCTCCGCCAAACTTGACTGTTGGCACAATGCATTCTGGCAAGAGACGTTCTCCAGGCAGACGCCAGACCCAGACCCAGCCATCCGAACGGTACAGAGTGAACCTTGATTCGTCGCTCCAAAGAACCCGTTTCCACTAATCTACGGTCCAATTTCGATGTGCTTTTGCACCACATTAACCGAGCAGTGCGGTTGGACTTTGCGATCAAAGGCTTATGGGCAGCAGCACGACCAAGAAAATCAAGACCATGAAAACAAAGCAGATGTGCTTCCTTACGGATGGTATTCATTGAAACAATACTCCCGGATGCCTGTTGAAGCTCCTCGTGGATAAGGGCCATCGGTTGGGTGCGGTTCTTCCGAATTTCTCTGGACAGCACTCGTCGGTCTCTATCCCGCAGTTTCGTTGGTCTGCCGACTCGAGGCACATTCCGACAATCTCCGCTCACCTTCCTCTTCTTAAACACATAGGCCACTGTCAATTTTGAGTACTTCAGATCGCTAGATAGGTCCCTTAAGGATCGGCCCCATTTGTGATACCCGATAATTATACCTTTCTCGAAACCAGAGAGCTCCGAACTGCGCGGCATCGTGCATGTGATTAATGCCGATGCTGTTTCCTACCATAGATATAGGAATAACTAGATCACGCATCCGTATGCTAGTAAGAGGTTTTTCTTGTTGCCAAATATCTTCGGCATCGCGCATGATAGTGGCAGAAAGCAGTGTCTTGATCATGGTTTATGGTTATTTTCGCCACTAGTCCAGCATCTTATTTATTTATTTATTTTTAATTAACTTTAAACATCATCATGCCCAAGTCGTGCTGTGCGTATAATTGCACCAACAGGTTTAGGAAAGGATCTGGAATATCCTTTCACAGGTAATAAATGCTTGAAATTGGTGGTATTGAAAATCAAATATCAATTGATGTTCAATAACAGTAGTATTTTTAAATTTCCTATTTACCTATGCTTTTCGTTCACTTTGTGAAGTAATTGAAGGAGATATTGCACATCCTTCATGAATTAAAGTAGACATTGCTTAATTCATGTTTCTTTCTATATAAATATAATCGTAAAACATTTGACCGTACGATATATATATATATATATATATATATACTTATTTTTAAATGATGTAACTTATTTCAGTTGTCTATCTAAATTTATTATCTATAATAATTTTATTCTACATAACAATAAAATATATCTACAAAATCATGGTATACCACAAGGTGGTTCAGCATCTAGTTACCTTGCAGATCTTTACTTATATTACTATGAAAAAGAATATACTAATACACACATCATTCTTAAACGATATATAGATGATATCTTACTTGTAAACACTACTAATAATAATAACATTATCTTCCCCATAAAATATCCATCTGCTCTGGAATTAATTAAAAATGATATGCTTAACAATTCTGTTAGTTTTCTAGATCTAAGTATCTCCATCACTCCTAGAAATAGCCTTAGTTTCAATATAAATGATAAGCGTAAAGATTTTAGCTTTAAAGTAAATAGCTTTACTCATTTTTCCTCCTGCTTACATAAATCTGTATTTCGCAATATCATCTATAATCACTGCTGTAGAATCAAGTTTCTATGTTCTGATGATTTCAAAGTCTCCAATTTTAAATCTCTATTTCTATCAGCTAGACAATACAACTATCCCACTAAGTTCCTAAAATCTATTATATACAATTCTTGATAATGATGTGTCTAATGTGTCTAATGTCTTTGTTAATTTACTGGAGGTTGGGTGGGGTTTTGGTTTTAAGGTTGTAATTGGATGGTTGGGTCGGGCGGAGGAAGTTTTTCTCATTTATAAAAAAAAAAATAATATGTTTAAAAACAATTTGGATGTGTATATGCATGCATATATATATATCTGGAGGAAAAAAAAAAAGAAAAAAAAACGGGGTTCCTATATTGTGATTATTCTGTCCTAAACATTATTTTTCTCTTATTTACTAGATTAATCTTCTGTCATACAATAACTTATTATACATACTCTCTCAATAATAATAATCATTATATTATTTAAACAATATGTTATATTTAATTTTGCTATACTATTTATTTTATTCAATCTTTTAAATTTATTATTATTCAATATATATTTATTATATTAATATACCTGGATATTCTTAAAATTTAATAATATTACCTTTTAGTATTTGGCAACTCCTATACTTTCTTCTTTCCACTTTTACACTTTTATTTAGTGGCAACACCATTTTTCACTTTTTACAATTCTTAGCATTGGCAACACATACTAATTTTTCAAATAAAATTTCCATGTGCTCAAGGTCTGGTATGTAAAATTATCTTTCTAATTTTTGTTATCTTTTTGATTTCTTCTTTCCTTTATATAGTAGGGTAGGGCCCAGATGTGTGGAGTTAATATCTCTTCTGATATGCCACACAACCGAAACCCTACTATTTGGTTTGCTGTAAATTATAATCCACTGTTTGTGGCCCCTGACGATGGTGACAGTGGTTATAATTTCCGTTCCATTATATTATCCCAATAATTCTTGCACTTTATTTGGATTCAAAATCTGGTTTCTAATTCTTGCTAATAGCTGTTATTTTTATGAGAGATATGTCTTATTTGTAGTATGTTCTGTGTTTTACTTGTTAGTTATATTCTATTCTGTTTGTCATAGCTGCAATTGCGCGTTACAAATAGGATATCTTCTAAATAATTAATTATGGATGTTTGATTTGACTTTATATGCCATTTTTGCATTGCTAATAATTTTATAAATCTTCTTACAAGCTATATTTTGCTGCAAGTGCGCATTTATAGTTATGTAATTTTCTAGTTACTACCTTCAGTTACTCCTTTTCAATCAGCATCTATGATTTATCTATATTCATTTTGAATACTTTGTAAAATACAGCTATCTATTTAGACTATCTCCTTTCTATTTTTATTTTAATTTCCCAACATTTTCAACAATAATGTTCAAATTACTTCTGCCTAGTGTTATCGTGTTGCTGCTGCTGCTGTTTTTATTTAATCAGTGTAAAAAACATCTTTTTTCTGTATATTTGGATTACTTAATTAGTTACAATTATCTAAAATTTGTACAGTTGCTAACTACTTTACTTTGCTTGCGATGCTTTTATTATAATGTGCTGCCCTCTTTTGGCAATCGTAAGAGTTATTTCCACTATTGGTAACCACACAGCGACGTTTTTAAATATAAAAATAATATAGTACTTTGACATTGATGTAATGTACAGCTAATAAGCCATCTTTATTAGAAGACCTTAATACTTATTAAGTTACTCATTTTGTTCTAGTTTCCGTTAGTAATATTTTTGCTCTTATTTTACTCAAGTTACTCTTCGCTGTATTTTATTTTTTTTTTAAATTCATATTTCTACTTTTTGTCATGTGTATGTAATTTTCTATTTTTCTTTTTGTAAATATATTATTCTACTCCAGACTTTCATACAATTTACTGTTATGTGTTTGTTTACATTTATAAGAAATTATTGCTAGCTTTGTTTTGTCACTTAAAATTTAGTATGTACCCCTCACTTTTTTATGAATGGTAGATTATAATAATTTAGCGCCTGGCAAACAAGGAAATAATACTTTTCCTTATGCTCGGTACAAGAAATTTAATGATGATAAGGATTATCTTGGATCGAAAGCCTGTGACTTATCATCACTTACTAATATACATCAATTGCCTACTCTTAAATTTATAAAATGCACATCTTCTCGCTGTAAAACTTGTCCTTTTGCTGATACTACAAATATTTGTAATAGTGGGCCTAATTTAAGCACGTTTTGCAAAGTATACTACTGTATCTATATGTTAACCTGTAATCAATGTAAAATAGCTTATATTGGCCAAACTAGTAATCCTTTACACCTTCGTATTAATCTACATCGAAATCATGTTAAGAACTATCCTAGTAATCTTTCTGGTAATAACTTTGAGTATGAACATTTTCATATGCATGGGTTCAATAATATTAATATCACTATTCTAAAGAAAAACCATAATGAACGTTTATTTTTAGAAAACTACTTCATCCAATTTCATAATACTAATAAGAATATCAAGAATAGGTATTCTAATAAATACCTATTCTTGATAATGATGTGTCTAATGTCTTTGTTAATTTACTGGAGGTTGGGTGGGGTTTTGGTTTTAAGGTTGTAATTGGATGGTTGGGTCGGGCGGAGGAAGTTTTTTTCATTTATAAAAAAAAAAAAGTAATATGTTTAAAAACAATTTAGATGTGTATATGCATGCATATATATATATCTGGAGGAAAAAAAAAAAAAAGAAAAAAAAAAAAAAAAAACGGGGTTCCTATATTGTGATTATTCTGTCCTAAACATTATTTTTCTCTTATTTACTAGATTAATCTTCTGTCATACAATAACTTATTATACATACTCTCTCAATAATAATAATCATTATATTATTTAAACAATATGTTATATTTAATTTTGCTATACTATTTATTTTATTCAATCTTTTAAATTTATTATTATTCAATATATATTTATTATATTAATATACCTGGATATTCTTAAAATTTAATAATATTACCTTTTAGTATTTGGCAACTCCTATACTTTCTTCTTTCCACTTTTACACTTTTATTTAGTGGCAACACCATTTTTCACTTTTTACAATTCTTAGCATTAGCAACACATACTAATTGTTCAAATAAAATTTCCATGTGCTCAAGGTCTGGTATGTAAAATTGTCTTTCTAATTTTTGTTATCTTTTTGATTTCTTCTTTCCTTTATATAGTAGGGTTGGGCCCAGATGTGTGGAGTTAATTGCCGCACAACCGAAACCCTACTATTTGGTTTGCTGTAAATTATAATCCACTGTTTGTGGCCCCTGACGATGGTGACAGTGGTTATAATTTCCGTTCCATTATATTATCACAATAATTCTTGCACTTTATTTGGATTCAAAATCTGGTTTCTAATTCTTGCTAATAGCTGTTATTTTTATGCGAGATATGTCTTATTTGTAGTATGTTTTGTGTTTTACTTGTTAGTTATATATATATATATATATATATATATATATATATATATATATATATATATACTTATTTTTAAATTGTATACTTGGCACTTAAACTATAAAAAATGAGATAAATAAAGCATCGTAATTTACTTTTTATGAATAATTATTAATCATATTTTACAGGAAATGATTAATTTTTCTATCATTTTTCAAAAATAACTCTTGAATTGGGGATATTGAATTTATCTTATTTATTCTAACTAGATTTTCCACATTTGTGCATTTTTTAACGACTTTTAAAGTTGCTAGTTTTAATATTAAATTCATTTTTTTTAGTTCAACGTCATTGTTTGTTTAAGTCTTTATTTATGTTTCTTTATACTTTTGTTTAAGTAAGCTTTATTAAGTTAGTGTTTTATGGTAAGTATTTTAACTTTTTTTTTTAAATAAGCATATGAGCTCTGTAGTGTTGTATCATTCCACAGTTTAATTAAAAAAAAAACACCTGGCTGGTGACGCAATTTTTAATATTAACTGAAATTCTATTAAATCAGTGCTTTAATTGAATGTACGTTTAAGTTTACTCATCCCTGTTTGAACAAACAATAGTACACTATAAAATGTATTTTTAAAAAGCCATAAAACAGTTAAGTTATGCCAAGCAAAGTTATCATGGGAGGATTATTTCTGATGCTTTTTGTGCAATGTTGTGCACAAAAAGTGCACATGCTTTGTGCAATGCTTCGTTGCTGCAAACTGTCATTTTACTTAATTTTTCTAGATGACTTTGTGATTTTAATAACTTTCTGATTGTTTAGGTTTCCACTATCTAATAAAGAATTGACAAATAAATGGATTTCTGCTGTAAAAAGAGATAATTTTGTTCCTAATATACATACATTTATTTGTTCAGAACACTTCATTGCTGAATATTTTGAATCAAATCATAATCGGAAGTTGCTAAAAGATGATGTAGTTCCAACTATCTTTAATTTTCCAAAGCATTTGAAAAAGGTAAGTTCTAAACGAGGTACTTATTAGGGAGGGATAATGGGAATGGGATATTGTCCCCACCCCACCCCCTCTCAAAAGAAAAGAAAGAAAAAAAAACAGCAAAAGCATTTAAAAAGTTTTTATTGTACACAGTAATTAATATAATGCCTTTATATGTATATTTCATGCCTTAGAAATTGATAATATACACCCTCCGAAAAAAGTATTCGAGCAAGAGATTAAATTTCCTACGTTGGTTTTGTATATTAAAAATTATTTATCATAGAATATGAATTAGCCTATGTATAAATATGAATTTTCGTAATTCTGTCAAGTTGTGCGTTTTTCAAAAACTCAATTTTATTCGCAAATCTAAAATATAAGAAATTTCTCTCTTGCACGAATACTTTTTTTGGAGGGTGTACTTAATTTCAGAATGCATATTGCTGTAAAAACGAAAATGAAGATAATCGTTTTTTTTTTTTAATTGCCTTTGAATTTTTTTCTTCCTTTCCATATTTTGTTTCCACATACACAAAATAAGACTCATAGTACATCTATTTTGATATATAGCTATAATTAATATTTAAATTTAAAAAATCCAATTATTAAATTTTGTTAAATTGACATTCATGTGTTAAATTCAATTATAATTATGTATTGATAGATTTGGCAGAATTGTTTTAATGATATGTTTGTATTTTAATTACTTCGCCAGGCTTGATTGGAGTGGAACTAGGTTTATAATCAGACATTTTATATTTATTTGACAATCTTCGAATCTAACATTAGATAATTGTTAGATAAAGACTCTTTATCTAACAAGTAAACTAGTAGAATTAATAAAAAACGTGTTACTATGTACTATATTTTATTATGTTCTTTCTTTGTGAACATGATTCTTTCAGAATATATTTCATTTTATAAAGAAAAAAACATCCATTTCAAATCCTATACTAGTTATGCATTTTACTGTGTACATACTGTTACATATTTTCATGGTTAAGTAAATAATGAATGCCATCTTAAATTTAAAGAAACATTAAACAACTGTTAAACCATTAACAAATTTTAGCAAACTGTTTCTAAATGTAGGTATTTTAGAAAAGTAGTGACTAGGCCAACCCCTGCTTACACAAATTCAATGAAATATTTTTTTTTTAAATTCTGTATCCTGTTTCTTAAAATATTCATTTAAAAAAAACAAAAGATACATAAACAATTTTATTTCATAGAAGTAGATTAACTTGATATTTAAAATAAAGTGATTTCAATCAAGTAATATTTTTAAAAATCAATTGATTTAAATTAATGCAACTCTGTTATATAAGTTAAAATATTCTTTTACAGAGAAAGTTTTTTTTTTTATTTACTTTTAGGAACAAAAACCAAGACCTCCACCTAAACCACGAAATTTACATTATAACATTATTACATTATAACATATTAGAATATAACATTATAACTTTTTGAAAATGGGTTTCTTTTTAAGATATAAAGGACGTGTAAAAAACACGTTTTGGACTCCCACTTCAAAAGAGATAAAATTTCCTAAGTATAGCCTTTTTGCTTAAAAAAAAAAAAAAAGTAGAAGAAGGCGTATTTGAATCTCAAGAACATTAGAAATACATTTACGGGGGAAAGAAAGATCCAAACTCAATCACCAAACTATGCCACAATATTATGATTTTCTTAAAATGTAACACGAAGCACAATCCCCCCCCCCTTGATATGAACGTAGTTTTCTCTTACGAGATCTATGACACCTCGGTCTTTTACAGTAGTACTTCCAATACACAATTGATACTTTATTTCAGTTCACATCTTTGTTCAGAAAAAGTTTTTGTTTTCCTTGTGTGCAAAAATAAACATTTAATCGATTATTTTAATGTGTTACATTTTTAGACCATCTAACAGCGAATGCATAGCAGTCGTAAGCAGCGACGTTTTCGTCTTTCTGCCACTATCGTGTCGTCTGCTCCGGAAGTGCACTGGCAACAAGTTTCCTCCCTTGTGCGCAATCTAGTTCACTATTCCTATATCTATGTTTCCTACACGGTATATACTGGCGGAGGCCGTGACGTACCTCAGGACCGCAGATATCGTCATTTGCATAGGTGTCCAAATACTTATTGGTAGACGGTGTATAAAAGCACTTATTTTCGCGAGCCCTTTGTATTCGAGAAAATTAAATCCTCGCGAAATCCCCCTTTTTTTTTCGCTTCAAATAATAATAAAGTCAATCTGGTAAGTGAAAAATGGAAAATTTTCACTTAGCAAAATTTGATGATTTATTGCACAAACTCTTTCTCGACAGCTTTCTTTCTTACGACTATTTCTCGACTACGACTACTATACAACTATTAGGTTGTAGCGAAAGTTTCCCGCCACCGTAAACATCGTCAGCACACAGTTGTCGTTGGCGTATTTGCTCATATTTTGTCAAACGATTTTTGGCATTTGAAAGAAAGAGGCTTACTTTATAACACTGTGTTGTGAAATCTGTAAAAAATATAGTTATCATTAAGTATAAGGTGTCTCAAATGGAACTATCGCTCTAGAGGATTAGCACCACCATTTACTTCCAGTTGTGTTGCAAAAAGTCAGCTACAGAATATCAACGAATTATGAGTACAGCTTTAAGTACTATTGTTGTATCATGTGACACTGTGCAGGTTTGGTACCGAAAGTTCAAAAACAGTTATCTAAGGGGTTAGAAGTTAGTTTTTCAGGCAGATATGGCGGAAAACTTTCGTTACAACCTGATATTTCTTGAATATAAAACAATAATTCAGCAAACAGAATGCAACTCATTCACTTACATCATTTATACCAGCTTCTTTGAATCCATTCAAAGTGGGTAGGGGTAGATGAACTTTTCGGACGAAATGAGGTTTCTTGAAATGCCTTATGCAAAAGGGGTTCTTTGTTTAGGTAATTTAGGGATTTTTCAATTTCCGTTCTATTCATACAAAATTCGCGAAATCGCCGGTATCTTCATTTTTGAAATAATTACGGCTCACGAAAATAAGTGCTTTTAAAGTACTATAAATCGTTTTCCATTAACTGAGACCGCAACCAAACAACAGCAAAATCCGAGCCGTCGGCCTACCGAGATTAATTCAGCATCCGGTTTCGGCGAGCTCTAAAAGAATCGCGTCCGAAATAATTTTCTTACTTTAAAATTCTTTTTTTGCTTTTTCCGGCCATTAAATTTTCGTTTTGTCGGCTTTTTCCCCATTCCCATTTTTAAATAACTATAGTATTACAAGTTAAAGTTGTTTGATAATACAGAAAGAAAGATTGAAATAAAGAAAGAAAAATAAAAGAAAGAAAGAAGAAAACCAAGGGACTGTTATAGCTCTTTGATCGCTTTGTTTGGTTTCTGGGAATTTCAAAATAGGTAACATTTTATGGAATAATGGTTTGGTTAGCTGCTGCGAAACAATATGTCTTAACCCTTTGAGGCGCAACCCTTTCCAAATGCTGAAAAAAGGGCAGCCGTTGCCATCGCTCGACTTAACTACCAGGAAGATGGCGGACTATCGAAACGTTCAGCGCGTGCCACAGATCTAGAGACCCTTTTTTGAAGACAGCTGGCTGTGCTCGCGCACAGCCAGCTGTCTTCAGCATTGGCTGCCCTTTTTTCAGCATTGGGCAATCTATCGAGCTGGTCTCGCATTCTTCCATTTTTCAGCAGATGTCAGTGCTGTTAAAAATAATCGTGATCATTTTTACGCGAAATGACGTGCTAAAAAGTAGAGGGTTCTCGTGGAGCTATGTCACCCGCAACTATTTTTAATAGAAATCCAATCTATTCTTCGTGACTGGCAACAGTCAGAACGTCAGAGTGTGGTGTTCCCAGAGCGGGATCACTGCGCATTAAAGGGTTAACATGTAAGATTTAAAAAAGAAGGACTTCATGACAACATTATGATAACTCAAATATCTCGATACCTTTTATCTGATAAGATTTGTTCAAGTATTTATATGTGCTCATAAGAATTGATTTCCGTTATTTGTCATTCATCATATGATGAGAACTTTGCCGAATAAATATGCACCCCACAGTTACCGTCTTTCCAATACAAAGGAATCATCGAAATCGGTCCACTTGGTGAAAAACCATTGCTGAACATGAACTAAAAATCGGTTAACAATTTATGTAATTAATGTTCCTATTGAATAACAGCAGGGTATGGCAATTTCTTGCCACATATAGAAGATATCGCTTTACTACGGTTCAGTTTTACGTACAAATGTTTTGGCCCCAAGCGTTGACAAATCGCTAAATGTGATCAACATTGGTGGCTTTTAACATACCAATACCATCGCCGCTTCTGACAACTCTTTTGCAAATGGTTTAAAAACATATTTTTCCGATTTTCTGAATGATAACGGATGCATTTTTCATAATTTCTTTTGTTTATAGGTGGTTAATTTGACTCACGAGTCACTTGACCCAGAAAGTTTGCTCCCGTATCTGCTTTCTATCTACGTATTCGTTGAGAATGCACATCTAAAAATAGAAAAATTACAATTTATTATTAATTATGTTTTAGGTCAAAAATATATTTACAGAGACTATTGCTAAATGAAAATAATACAAACATGAGCAAATTATAAAAATATAAATTTGATGAGAAATTTTTATGCTTTAAAATATCGATGATAACGGATAGCATTATGAAGTAATTAACTACTATTAATACATAAAAATATGAAACGCTTTCATTATTAATAAGAGTAAAAGATTTTGAAGTGCCCGAGAATTAAATGAAATGAAGTAAAATAATATACTGAAAATACATTAGTTAAAATCTGGTTAAAAATATGTCTCTTCCGTTACCTATCAGAAGAGAAGAAAAAGTTCTCAAGGCTTACAAAAAAGAAATTTCATAAGCTATTTTTTAAGAATACAGAAAATTATGAAAGGAATCAAAGTTGATTTTAATGCATGCGAGCTACAGCAAAAAACACCATTCTAGAGACCAACAAGATTTATAATTTTAAGAAAATTCTGCAATTTTGAATGCAACGAGAGGAAAAAAAAACTTTCTATGCATAAAGACAAAAGCACACGTATGTGTATAGTTTGCATTAAAATAAATAAACATTAAATTTGGATTTTATCTGAAAGTATGCTGAAGTTTTACTTAAATATTTAAAGCTCTTTTTCCACCAGTCTTAACCCTTTGAGGCGCAACCCTTTCCCAATGCTGAAAAAAGGGCAGCCGTTGCCATCGCTTGACTTCACTACCAGCAAGATGGCGGACGATCGACGGCTGCCCTTTTTTCAGCATTGGGCAATCTATCCAGCTGTTCTCGCATTCTTCCATTTTTCAGCAGATGTCAGTGCTGTTAAAAATAAATGTGACTATTTTTTTTACGGGAAATGACGTGATTAAAAAGTAAAGGATTCTCGTGGAGCTATGCCACTCGCAACTATTTTTATAGAAATTCAATCTATTCTTCGTGACTGGCAACAGTCAAAACGTCAGAATTTGGTATTCCCGGAGCGGGAACACTGCGCGTTAAAGGGTTAAGTCATCTTCAAGCCCGGACTGGCTCTCTTGGAGGCCCTCGGCTACAGATTTAAAAGGGGCCTCTTCAGGAGCCGATTTATCGATTTGGGAGCCCTGGGCAAAAGCTTCATTGGGGGGGTCCCTCTTTCGAAAACTTTTTCAAAATTTACAAATTTTTAAAGAACAATTTGGGGGCCCGGGCGCTTGCCCCGAATGCCCACCCGGAAATCAGGCCCTGCCTCTTACTGAGGAATTTAGAGGAAATAGAATATTAGAATATGTAATATTTGAAAATTAGGCTTACGCGCCTAAAAATCACATTTAACTATTTTAGAGATTTAGGGGGTCCCTGACTTTTCGGGGGCCCCCTTGCGTCGCGGGGTTTCTGGGATCCTCCGCTGCGTCACTGTGCGTAAGAAAATAAATAATCAAATATTGCGTTGCTGGAAAATAAATAATCAAATTACTGTTATTATAAAGTTGTATATCCACTTTTGAATGCCTCACCGGGGCCCCCTTGGGCCTGGGGCCCTCGGCGATCGCCGACCAGCCGACCTGGCCAGTCCGGGCCTGGTCATGTTTATTCAATGAGTTCAATGGAAGGGAAGATTTACAAACAGATAAAAATAAAAACTTACTCCAGTCAAATTTATGTTTTTTCTTAGGGAAAAAGAATTGCGTTTTGAAAGAAATATTGAGGGAAAACATGTATCTCAAAATTTGACCTCTCTCTGCACAACTCAATTAGGAGAAAATAAAGCATCATTGATTTTTGAAAGGAGATCTGTGATAGTAGTTTTATCTGTGATCTGTGTGAGAAAATCTGTGATAGTAGTAGTAGCATAGTAGTATAGTCAGTATAAAAATAAGGTAAAAATTATGTATTGCCATCACAATGAAAGTAAAGTTGGTCCGTATTTAAAAATTAAGATGGCCCCTTATTCAAATTGTATATACTGAGTGTCCCCAAAAGGTGGCTACACGCTTTAATTAATTAACTGTTGAAGATAAATTGGGTAATGTAAATTGAAATATGTCAAAAATAAGGTAATAATACTATACAAGGAAAAAATTCCCCTAGTTTATTTTTTCTAGAAGTGACTCTTTTTAAATTTACATAAGACTCCGTGTGCAAGTTTTTCTTTATTATTTTAATTTGAGCAATGTTTAGTTGGACCATATACCAAAATAGACAAAGTAAATTTGTGAGACTGCAACAGCTGCGAAAATGAAAATGATAGCCGCATTCTTCTCGTCATTACTTATCTCTGTCTATTAACCCTTTAACGCGCGGTGTCCTCGCCTTGAGGACACAAAACTCCGACGTTTTGACTGTAGTCAGTTACGAAGAATAGATTTGATTTCTATAAAAATAGTTGCGGGTGACCTAGCTCCACGACAATCCTTTACTTTTTAGCACGTCCTTTCCCATAAAAAAATGGTCACGATTATTTTTAACAGCACTGGCATCTGTTGAAAAATGGAAGAATGCGAGAACAGCTGGATAGATTGCCTAATGCCGAAAAAAGGGCAGCCGTTGCTATCGCTCGACTTAACTACCAGCAAGATGGCGGACGATCGAAACGTTCGTCGCGTGCCACAGGGACAGCTGGCTGTGCAGCCAGCTGTCGTCAAAAAAGGGTCTCTAGACCTGTGGCACGCGACGAACGTTTCGATCGTCCGCCATTTTGCTGGTATTTAAGTCGAGCGATGGCAACGGCTGCTCTTTTTTCAGCATTGGGAAAGGGTTGCGCATCAAAGGGTTAACCCTTCAACGCGCGGTGTCCTCGCCTTGAGGACACAAAACTCCGAGGTTTCGACTGTAGTCAGTTACGAAGAATAAATTTGATTTCTATAAAAATCCTTGGGGGTGACATAGTTACACGAGAATCCCTTACTCTTTAGCACATCATTTCCCTTAAAAATTGTCGATTATTTGTAAAAGTATCAGGATTATTTTTAACAGCACTAGTATCTGCTGAAAACTGGAGAGTACGATGGAAATACATGGATTTAGAAGAACAACTGGACAAACTGCCCAATGTTGAAAAAAGGTAGCCGTTTGTGAGCGCACAGAAATCTGTCAAAAAATAGTCTCTAGATCTGTAGCACGTGATGAGCGATTCTTTGGACTGCTATGTTGCTGGTAGTTAAATCGACCTGTGGCAGCGACTGCCCTTTTTACAGCATTGGGGAATGGTTGCGCTGCAAAGGGTTAAGGCTTTATTTAATTGTATTCGGAATTTGCTTCCACCTGCTATCGTATTTTTCATCCTAAAATTTCCATCACTAATCTATACAGGGTGTCCCATAATGATTGGGAGAAACTTTAAGGTGTGGTAGGACACGCAATAAGGATTCAGAACCACATAGCAAAGTGGGGTCTGAAACCTCGTTCTCATGTAGCTGTTAATAATCTCTTTGGAACTAGTGCTGAAATAATAGTGAACTTTCCGACCCTTGTGTTCATCAAAAACTAATGCATCTTTCGCTGAAAACACGTGAATAAAATTAATAGTTTAAAAATTTTATTTGTTTTCATGGATGAAACTTTTGGAGAAAACTCCGGTGTCTGTGTAATTTGGTTAAGAAATTAGAAAAACGCTTCAATTGTTTTCCCAAAGTGATTATTAACAGGTAAGAGAAAACGAGGTTTTTGACTCCACATTTTGTGCTATATGATTCTAAATCCTTATTATGTGCCCTACCTACTCTTAAAGTGTGTTGCAAAAATTATGGGACACCCTGTATATGATACTTATTTTCACCAAGTAAACAGCCTTTTGAGCGATGAAAAATGGCTGTAAAAATGACATCTATTTATATATATATATATATATATATATATTAATATTCGATTGGTTTCAAAGATGCAGCTATGCGATTTTCTCTATAGGTCTTGGATGGAAAATTAAAACTTTCTAATTGAAGAAATTTGCATAAGAGAGTTGTATACACATTTATAACTAACTAAAATATAAACAATGCATAATTAGAACGAACATTGAATTTTGCATAATTTTTCCCTAAGAGAGGATTTAGTAGCAGTTGTATAGTTTTTTCGATGTTTAGCAACGATCTGTAAAAGAAATTGTTTCTCAGTTTCATATTTTGTGAGTATGTTATTATGATCCTGAATAAGTTTGACACTACTTTTTGCAAACGCCATTCACAACAAAGTTCTGATTTTTTCCTATTCCACTTTTATCACTAGGATCAAATTTCCACGTTGAAGGATCTTTGCCGAGGAAATCGGTGCTAATAGAAAATCTTGTGAAGAAAGACTTTGTACCAGGCGTTACAAAAGACGAAAATTCTTTGTTTATAAAAAAAAAGAAAAATAATTTCGGTACAGACTGTACTTCTACAACTGGTTTCTTTCTTCTTCCTCTTCTTTGCCTGCTTTTAGCATAATTTGAGCCATATTTGTTCTAACTGATGTTGGAACATTCTCATCAAATAATGATAGAGCCAAAGTTTCAGAAGCTAAGTACCAGAGATGCTTTGAAAATTTTTTGGCAGTAGCCGTAGCATTTTCTGGGTCAATATCTTGCTCAGGGTTCCCCATAAGTACGAAAAAAACCCGGTTTTTTGAAAAAAATAAAATAAAAGAAAAAACGGGTTTTTTGGTTTAAAACAGATAAAAAAGATCCTTTTATAATTACATGTTACATACTTATAAATAAATTTATTTGTAAAATGTTCAAATAACAATTAATATTTCTTCTGAAAATAATTAAAACAAAGTAAATAAACAATTGTTGCTATACTTATGTGGACATTGAAATCATTCAATTATTTTATTTAGAGATACTATTTTTTTATATTTAGTATATAATATAAAACAATAGTAATTGTTTACTACATTTTACAGGGAATCTTGCACTTAGATTCATCAGTAATAATGGTGATAAGTTGTTCAAAATGATATTTTTAAGGTTTTAGAAATAAGTTGTTAAAACACAAAACCTCTATTTTAGAAAACAATTAAAAATGCAGTCTATAATTCAAGTTAATTTTTAATAATTATAAAGCAATAAGGTACCTATTAGATTGATATAAAAAAATTATTGTTGATACTTATTAGGATAATTTTACAATCTATCAAAACGTATTCTATCTGTAGTATTCGTAATTTTAAATTATTCTTTTAAAAAACCAACAATTGGTTATTTTTAGAAAAGAAAAAAAAAAAAAAAACATTTGGTTTAAACCGTCCTTTAAACCAGTCGTTTTAAACCATGCCAACCCTGATACCCTCGCATGAATAGGAAATCATGATTAGGTGCTTTAGTTGCGTTTGATGGCAGAAACCAAGCTCAAATTTTTTCTATTTTCTTCCTTGTCAGATAATTGAAATTGATTTTGAAACATATAAATCTTAAATGTATAAATTGCTTTTGAGATCCACCCACAATCTAACACTAAGTAGTCTCATCATTAGTATTGTATAGGAAAATCATTTCAATCACTTTTATGTGTTTATGTGGCTTTGCGGACAAAACTGTATTTAGAATACCCGATTTTGGACCTTAGATTGTGATGATAATAATAAGAATAGCAATAAAGAAATACCTTGTACTGATTTATAGCAGTACTTGCAATAATTTCCATTATTAGTGCTTACAAAGAGGTTACACATAAAATAATTAAAGATCAATAATCTAGAAAAAATGACTTTTTTCTGAGCGATTTCAAAACTTCATCGACAATGAGGGTCGCCTTGTAATTGTCCAATTGAGCTAAAATTTTATACAGGAGGTTTTTTTGATGATAGAAAGAAGGTACGGGGTTGGGAGCAAAAATTTTAATACTTTAAAAAATAAGGGCCACCCTAATGCACAGTGCAATTCAGAAATCGTGATAAAGACAATCCAGTGTATGTATAAATATGCATATTACACCGGAACGGGCGTCTTGTTTGCTGGGTTACTTATCAGTATTGGTATATTATATTTGATATCTCTGCAACATCACAAGGACAATCCATGTAATCCGCCGAATTTGTTCCACATTCGCGTAGAACCGCCTCACAGGTTTCCCAGGTACTCCCTGTAACCTGTTGTCGGACGCATGCGCATAACTAATCCGAACTACGACTGGACGCAGTCTGGAGAGCGTGCCCTCATCCCGTTCGTCTTTTCTCATTCACGCCGTTCACGCCATTCTCAGCGTTTATTTTGAATACAGAAGTCGTGGTAGCTTGACAGCTTTTTTGAGAAAGGGAAAATGACGAAGAAAAAAGGTAAATTTTATAATATCCGTAGAAATATTTATTTTACATATAGTAATGTTGTTTTGTTTATTTTTCAACGAAAATTTACGCGCAAATAAATTATTGAATGAAATTATTTTTGTCAAGGTAAATTTAAATAAAACATTTATTTCTTAATTATGATTTATGCTTACATTTATAAAAAAGCATGATCATGCTTAGAAAAATTTGAATATATAGAATTCTATAAGAGTTTGACAGAAATATGAGCGGTTTTTCTATAACTTTATGGAATCTTTTTTTGTAAGGGCAGTAATTTGCATGCTTATTACTTTAGAATAGTAAGTATAATTTGATTATTCTATCACTTAAATTTTCTAAAATTGAAGTTCTATTTCATCCCAAAATAATCTGTTTCGCTGTTAATATCGGATGGAGATAGTTTAATTTTAGCATGTTACATAGATTATGCTGCTGCTTCTTTTACACAAGATTTTAAAAAAAAAAATATATCATTTTAGGTTTAAATATATAAACATCATTCAATGTAGGAATAGTGCTTTAAATACATGCTCAAAATAATTATAATTTACTCTAAAAGACATATTTTCAAACATTAAACAATAAATTTATAATGTTTACTTTATAACGTGTTGTATTTTCATACACGTTAAAACGTATCTTGATAATATTTTGAAAGATGCAAATATTGAACCGCAAAAAATATTAGTTTTACATTTTTATATAAATCGAGGAAAAGCAATATAGAGCTTTTACTTCTTTTTCTTTTCTTCTCTTTATTAATAGAACGCCTGATTTTGTATGTATAATAATAACTTTTATCTGACTGATACAAACAATGCATTTGTGTGAATCAATAAAAATTTTGAATAATTTTAAAATAGCAAGTAATGTAAAGTTATTAATCGGCAAAATAAAGTAATTGTGATAGTTATTCATCTACCCGATTTCATGCTTCTGCGCATTCTAATACTTTATTGATAGATGTAAATATCGAAAGGCAAAAAATTTTGTGTTTTAGATTTTGATATAATATTTGAATGATAAAGCACTGGCTCAAACGTTTTGTTAATTTAATGTGTGACTTTCAGTGCTTTCATCGTCTTAATAAAAAAAGGTAGTATATTTCATGTAAATATTTTTATACAAAAATTCGTTTATGATTTATGTGAGTGTAAACAAAGCACAGTTTTGTACAGTGCTTACCCTATACAAAACTGTGTGCCAGATAATAAATTAAGCCATTCGGTACAGAATTTCAAGAATTTGACATTTAATAATTTTAATAAAGACATTTAATAATAATATTAAATTTAAGAATTTTAAATAAAAAGAGGAAGCGATTGGAAAATAAATCCATAAAATATTGAATGAAAATTTTTCTACTCAGAATTTTATAAAAAATCGCTTTGAAGTGCAGAATTTCACGTTTAGATCTTCCTTTGTAGTAAATTTATATATGTATAACCATTTGTCCGTAACGTCACCGACAAACATATCTTTTCTCAGCGTGCATTAATTTAAAATCGCGCGCGCGCGTTTTTATAAATCTACATCCTCCAGTTTTAAAAAATTTCTTCTAAAAGCATTGTATTTTTCTAAAATGTGTTCTTATTTTATACTGATTAGGTGGAAAAACAAAATGGAAGAAGTTTCCACTGGATGATACTGAAGAAAAGTCCCCTCCTTCCACCGAGGTCAGAATGGGCCAAGGAGCCGACAATTCTGCTTCTAACAAGCCTGAATATTCGGAAAAAAGCGGAGGTTAGTTCTCTAACATTTTTATTTAAATTATTCATTGCAGAAAAGTAACGAATAATGATTTGGCCAAATACTGAATGTTCGGCCAATAGTTTAAGCCGCATACCGAATATTTGGCAGTCGAGTATTAAATTTTTTAAAATTTCATTTTAATTGTAAATGAGAAGTTGCTTTTCAAATTCGTAATGAAGTACTAAATAATGACTAATTAAAATTCATTTTATGTTATTTGTAAGTAACTTAAAATCACACAACAGTAAATTTATTGTAAAACTTCAAAAAATCTTGATCATGTAAAGACATCTTTTAAAAAGTGAAGTAAATACTAATAGCAGCATAGTTGTATTTAAAGGTATTCATAATTTAATAAGTACAGTCTGTCAATTAAATAACCAAATGTCGGAACCGTATATGAACAATACAGTTGTTGGGACATTTTTTTTGGACTCCCCCCCAATTCTATTTAAAAAAATAGTTATGGGTGACATAGCTCCACGAGAATCCTTTACTTTTTTTTAAGTATGTTATTTCTCGTCAACAATGAATAACAAAAAAAAAATAGTCAACATAAAATTATAACACATGCATTTTAACCCTTTGAGGCATAACCCTTTCCTTTACTCCCCACCCCCACCAATGCTGAAAAAAAGGGCAGCCGTTTTATCATTGCTCGACATAACTACCAGCTAGATGGCATATGATCAAAATGTTCATTGCGTACCATGCCACTTATATATTTGTTAAATATATGTAGTGAATCGAACCCAACTCTATTTAAAAAAAATAGTTATGGGTGACATAGCTCCACGAGAATCCTTTACTTTTTTTTTAACTGGAAAGGACATGCTAAAAAGTAAAGAATTCTCGTGGAACTATATCACCCGCAACTACTACTACTATTATTATTATTATTATTATTATTATTATTATTATTATTATTATTATTATTATTTTAATAGAAATCCAATCTATTCTTTGTGATTGGTAACAGTCAAAAACGTCAGAGTTGGGTAATTCCAAAGCGGGATCACTGTACGTTAAGAATTTCTAAGGGGGTGGGGTGGGGTTGTGTGTGTGTCAATTTCATATAAAGATAATTGAGATATACTTCTTTTCTTACAATGGGTGGAATGCCTTCTGTGTTGGTTGGAAGACTTTCTAAGGAGGAGGGAAAAAATGTCAATTTCATATATTTATGCTAAGTTTCGAAGAAAAAAAAAACTGTTGTTGGGCCATTTTTTTTTTTTTTTTGGACCCCTACCTCCCCGCAAATCAATTAAAAACTTATTTTAAAGCAAGATTTTTTTTAAGACTATATATGTAATAAAAATCACATATCTAATTTAATAATCATTTACTTTGGCTTTGTAATCTATCCAAAAAACTCAAGAATTCTAAATCATTTCTGTGGCTTTTTTTTTTATTATTATTATTTCTTGTTACAGTCTGTCAATTAAAATTATTTACTCCCGATTATGTCATTTTATTTTATTTTATTGGATTAAGTTTTAGGGTTGTTCTGTAATTAACGTTATTAATATCAACCAAGTATGTTTTTTTTTATATATAAAGTTGTTAGTTTTTAAATATGGATATATATGTTATAATTTATATTTCAACACCCCGACCATATGTTCTTAAACATTTTTAATTATTAAATTTCATGTTTTTTTTTTTTTTTTTTTTTTTTTTTTTTAAATCATTGGAATGTATTTTATATAAATCAATTATAAAACAAATAACAAAAGAAAAACAAAACAATATATACTTTTTAAGATTGTTTTATTATATATATTTAATTATAACAAAATTTAATATTACTCATGTTGTTAATGGTGACATTAAATACATTGTTTAAAGCCAAAGTAAATGATTATTAAATTAGATATGTGATTTTTATTACATATATAGTCTTAAAAAAAAATCTTGCTTTAAAATAAGTTTTTAATTGATTTGCGGGGAGGTAGGGGTCCAAAAAAAAAAAAAATGTCCCAACAACAGTTTTTTTTTTCCTTCAAAACTTAGCATAAATATATGAAATTGACATTTTTTCCCTCCTCCTTAGAAAGTCTTCCAACCAACACAGAAGGCATTCCACTCATTGTAAGAAAAGAAGTATATCTCAATTATCTTTATATGAAATTGACACACACACACACACACAACCCCACCCCACCCCCTTAGAAAGTCTTAACGTACAGTGATCCCGCTTTGGAATCACCCAACTCTGATGTTTTTGACTGTTACCAATCACAAAGAATAGATTGGATCTCTATTAAAATAATAATAATAATAATAATAATAATAGTAGTTGCGGGTGATATAGTTCCACGAGAATTCTTTACTTTTTAGCATATCCTTTCCAGTTAAAAAAAAAGTAAAGGATTCTCGTGGAGCTATGTCACCCATAACTATTTTTTTTAAATAGAATTGGGTTCGATTCACTACATCTATTTAACAAATATATAAGTGGCATGGTATGTAATGAACATTTTGATCATATGCCATCTAGCTGGTAGTTATGTCGAGCAATGATAAAACGGCTGCCCTTTTTTTCAGCATTGGTGGGGGTGGGGAGGAAAGGAAAGGGTTATGCCTCAAAGGGTTAAAATGCATGTGTTATAATTTTATGTTGACTATTTTTTTTTGTTGTTGTTCATCGTTGACAAGAAATAACATACTTAAAAAAAATAAAGGATTCTCGTGGAGCTATGTCACCCATAACTATTTTTTTTAAATAGAATTGGGGGGGAGTCCAAAAAAATGTCCCAACAACTGTATTGCTCATATACGGTTCCGACATTTGGTTATTTAATTGACAGACTGTATGTTACGGTATATGCGATTAATCTAGTAATCATGCATAATAGCATCACACTTTGGGTTTTACAGCCACTGGGTAAAACATATTTAGTAGCTTTTTAAAATTGTGTTTGTAATTGAGGATCTTAAAAGATCCCACCCTCCCCTGCATAAAGATAATCTGCATCAATTAAAAACTCTACTAAAATATACACATAGGCAGGATTGGCAAGTTTTTGACAATTGATGGTTTTATCCGGTTTTAACCGTCATGTCAAAAACTCCTTTTCGACATAGTTTTTGACAATAAGTGTCAAAAGCATAAAATTCTGTCCTAAAATAGGGTAAAACTATTTTTTGCAATAAAATTGCCTTTACAAATTTCATAATTTTTTTACGTTAGGGACTTGAGTAAACTTTTGGACAATTTTAGTCATTACAAACTACATATTTTGTTCAAAACTTCCAAGCATGATTTTGATTCAACAAGCTGCTTAAAATACAAGATAATAGTAATAATAAGCTAAATATGCGATATATATATATATATATATATATATATATATATATATATATAACATAATATGAATACAGATATGCTAAAGAACAAAGTGTCATGTCATAAATATTTACTGTGCTTGTTCTGAATAAATGCGGGTCCTGATTATCGGTCGAATACTTTGGGCCCGTGCCCTCTGCACACATTCAGAAAAAGCTGAAAAATTGATTTTAGAGCTATATATAAGGGCACAAAAATTGAGCCAGCTATATGCAGGGGCACAAAGTTTTAAAAGTGCCCTGAGCACAAAAATACTGTAGTCGGTCTCTGAATAAATGAATTTATTAACATAATAAAATGAAAAGTATTAAGAAATTTTAAGTGTATTGCTAATAGCCAATCATTATTTTGATGGCAAATTACAATTAATTTATTTACCAAATAATATTTATATTGTAATAGTGCAGGAGCGGATCCAGAGTTCCATGTCGGAAGGGGCAACTGTGAAACACTATGTTGAAAATTTCTTTTCTATTAATCTTCCTGAGATAAGTGCTATATAGTACATTAGTTATAGGTCATGGCAAACCTACGCGTAATAAAACTGTAGTGTTTGATTAGCTTTTGTAAGAGGGTGGGGTGGGGGGTTCAACATATTTACTTAACTCTAAAGCATATATGTAATTATTACCAATTTTGTGTCTCTGTTGTATCATTTGTTGCCAGTAATTTCAAAAACTTTGATTACATTTAAACTTATGTTAGTACAAATGTAATTACGACGAGAAAAATAAAGTGACGAGAGTACAGGATTTCTATTGATTGACCAGAAGAACAGCAATAGATAAATGAATCACTTATGTCGCATTCCATTTTTTATTTTTTTGCTATACCATTAAAATCAATTGATTCGCTGCTCTAAGTAGTATGCAAAACTGTGTATGGAACTGAAATGTAAATTAAACTTACACAGTTAGAGATAATTACAAACAGAACATATTTAATTTTGATCTATTACTGAGAAAAGAACAACCCAAATTAAATTTGAGCCACCATACAATTCATTTACTTGTTTCTCAAAATCTCAAATTACTGTGCTTCTTTCATCTGCATGTTTTTGGAAAAATTAATTAGTTATTCACAAAACCGATACATGAAAATTAGCTTACACTCGTGGCTATCTAGTGAACTGCTTTAAAATTCATGCATTTAAGGGTGAAAATTTTTTCATTTAGCTTATCCAAATTTTAGTACAATCCATTGATGTTTTTAGTAGTACAGAAATAAAGGTTTGCCGAAAGATTTGTTCCTCAGCCTCAAAAAACATGAGTTGTTTTTTCTGGCGGGTCCATTTGAAA
The DNA here is from genome assembly GCA_038373885.1 of Cheiracanthium punctorium. Classification (NCBI taxonomy): domain Eukaryota; kingdom Metazoa; phylum Arthropoda; class Arachnida; order Araneae; family Cheiracanthiidae; genus Cheiracanthium; species Cheiracanthium punctorium. The sequence continues at coordinate 79,672 of JAWZYV010016380.1, forward strand.
ATATTCACAATTTTGTAAAGATGTTTTTATTTCAAAATTTATCTACATTCACAGCTTTTACTACAGACACAAAAATGATTATAATATTGATTAAGATTATAATAATTACTGTCAATACCAGACCAAGGTCTGAATTTTCATGACATTAGGCTTTTGATACAATTTCGCACTGTTAGTTCATTTCATCAAGAAATTTTTAGTAAAACGTAATATATTTAAAGCATTTTTTAAAAATAATTTTAGGTCATTTTTATGTGTATAGGTGCACTTATTTATATAGAGGGTGTCCCAAAAAGGTAGTAAGAAGCGTCGATTCTTTATCTAATAAGATATAGTAAGTGGGAAAAATAAGTATTTAATGAGATAAGTGGGTAATGTAAAATGAAAATATGTTTAAAACAGGAGTAGGAAGAAATATAGGGGTAGGAAGAAATATACGGGAAGAATTTTTCTCATTAAATTTATAAAAGTTAAAGTTTTTAAATTTGTGTACGTTGCCTCTACGGAAAATTCTCTGTTAGTAAAATGTTCCCCATAATAATGAAGAGATAAACAAAATTTCAGCTTAACCCGGATAAACAAAATAAAACCAGATAAACAAAATTTCGTAACCCGGTTCAAAATATCTTTAAACAAAAATGATCGGGACTACGTAAACTTGAATGTAAATGTTTATTACTAGTATTAAAAAACCGATTTTTTTTTCACAATTTCTCTATAATTCCAGAAATGCGATAATTTGGTGTGAGGTTCCCCCTCCCCTTTCGAGAGACATTGAAAATTTGTTTAAATCAGAATATATTTCTTTTCATACATCTGACAGTTCTTAGTGTATAATTCTACAATTTTGTACATCCCCTCGTGACTGCAGGGGGCACATTTAACTAATTTGGGAATTTTCGCACATATTTGAAATGTGTAGCTTTTTAAAAATTAAAGAGTGGAACGTTTTCTTAACGTAGTCTTTTTTCTACCTTGTTTTGAACATTTTTTCAATTTACATCGCCCTCTTATCTCTAATAGATAAAATATTAAATAGTGCAACTATGTTATTTGGACACTCTGTATGCTAAAAATTTAAAGTGCGTAAAGATTTCATTATCAAACTTTAAAATTGAAAATCCCCTAGTCTTTGTTATGGGCTTCAACAATTTTTATTCAATTAAAAAATTAGTACAATTAATTTTTCTGTTGTTCATTAAAATCAAATTTTAAAAGTAATAAAATTTTCATGATTTTGTGATGATAATAACGGAATGTAAGTATATTTCGTGAATCTTGGGTGAAAATTTATTAGTTTAAATCACAATCGCCTAGGAGCTGACAGTATGAAACTCATAAGAGTACATAGTCATTTACAATTAAATTATGCACTTCCCTCAGAATTCCAGACTGACGAAATCTTTATATTCAATGTAATACTATTGATGTTTTATTCTATTTAAAAGTAAGAAAGTCAGTTTCCATTCAGCAATATCTGATACTTTTTATATTCATTACATAATAAAATACATGTAAATATGATAGGGAAGTTTTCGATTTTTTTTTTCAAACAAAAATTTTAATTCTGGGAAGTTTTAATAATATATGTAATAACTAACTATAATAAATTTCTTGAAAGAAGTCTAATTGTAGCTGCATTGCATTAATTAGCATGTGCAATAATCAATAATGCTAGTGATAACTATTAATCACTGAAATTCAAATTTAAGAATTTTGATGTGATCACTTGTGATTGACCAATTTATAGTTAAAATATTTAAAACTAAATCAATATTTAAAAGTTTCCTGAAAATAAGTAAAACCTGGATTTTTTATTTTATTTTATTTACTTATTTTTCTAACCCATTAAAACTCTTGTTTTTGATGGTGGGCTGGGCTTTTCCCCCTTTTTATCTACCCCAACAAAAGTTACCTCTTAGCAAAAATTTATGTAAGAAACTGCGGTAAATTTTCTGCGAGGTTTGAAGCAAGAATTGCTCGTCTGAAGAATAATTTAACAGTAATTTTAGGATTATTTCGTTATGTGTATTTTACGAGTGCTCGAAATAAGTTTTCAGTAAGATAATAAATAAGCTCGAAATATATAATATATGTAGCTATAATTTTTTTTTCTGTTAGTCTAATTTACCATTTTATCATGAGTACAAACTTAGTTTTCTCGGGAGGGGCAATTGTCCCTACTGTCCCCTCGCTGGATCCGCCACTGTAATAGTGGTTTATACAGAATAGTAATAGTAAGTGACTATATTTATACAGAAAAACAAATATTTAGATTCATCCAAAATGTTTAGGCAACTTATGATTCAGTCACTGAATACTGACTTAGCTTTAGCAAAGTTCCTACTTAAAAAAAATTATGACATAAAGGAATTCAAATTATCACTTATATTCATAAATTTCAAACAAGCTGATCTAAGGAAGAAAAAATATATAAGAAGTACTTTCAAAAATACATTTATATATTACTACCAATATTTAATCTTAGCATGACAAATAATTTGAATGGGGGTATGCAATTTTAATTTAATTACATTAATTATAAAATAAAATGTATTAAGTTTAATTTAATTGTTTTTGTAATTTGCTATTTAAAATAGTATGTTACTAATGACTAATAAAAATAACAAATAACATGAATACGTTTTTAACACTTTCTGACAGTTTTCGACAGTTTTTGACAGTTTTCGACACGTTTTTGACATGTCATATCAATGACCAGTTTTAGACAAGACGTTATAAAACCAACCCTGTACATAGGGGAAGACGGATACAATGAAACAAAATTTACTTTTTTTTTTTTTTTTTTTTTTTTTTTTTTTTTTTTTTCTGGTCACAAATTTGTGCGTGCAAAAATAAAATTAATGTACACTTTTAACCTACTCTTTTCCCCCATCTAAATGAATTTTTATGATTTGTAAATGGCATTTTCATATTTAAAAAATTACGAAAGGTAAATGTTTGCCAGTGTTTCATTGTATCCCATATGCCGAGGTACACTGAAACACTTAATAGCACTTCACAACAAACACTCAAATAATATGGGTCAAAATTGAAACAACAGAATATAGGGGAGAGCGGGGTACAGTGGATCATTGAAGATATTTTTGGTTCAGTAAATAGTTTTCAACTGAGAAAATTATTTAAAGTAGGTATCAAACAACTTAACTCTGCATAAGATGATAAACATCTCACTTTGATTGTGGCAGGAAGAAAGAGTTATCTGATCATCTCCATGAAATTTGAAGAAAGTAAAATTTTATGTTATTACACTTAAAATTTATAAGTTAATACGAGTTATGTGGTATGTTTATGCAATTTAAATTACCTTCTTTTTTTACTATTATGTTGTGTTTAAATGAAAATATTAACGATTTGGATTTTTAGAGAAAAAATAATACAGTAGTTCATATAGGGCACACTGGGCCACCTGAAATGGGGTACAGTGGATCAGTGACTCATTGTGTCCCCACTTATGTATTGCCTTTCTGTAATTTTCTGTAGTTTGAATGACCTAAATTTATAATAAGTCTTAAATAAGTCTTAAACATTAGCCACACAATATTCAGTTTCTCAAGAAAATTATGTAAAACAAAAAATGATACCAAATATGATAAAATCCTTTCCCTAACTCTGACTCCCAAGAGAAAAGACTGAAAGGCAATCTAAAAAAAATAGAAATTCTTATGGGTACACCTGTGAAAATCACAATTCAAAACGAGATGATTGAAAAAAAGAAGAGTCAAAGACCTAATGATATGGAGCAGGAAAGAAAAAAAAAAATGCTAGCAATTACAAGAATAGCTCAACTGAAGGAAGGAAAAATGAAAAGAATCTTCTAAAGATTCTGACTTTGACGATTTGGAATTGGAAGATGTAGAAAATTTTAATGTTAAAGTTGGAGATTTTGTATTATTCAAGATGTACGGTAAGAAAAAATTCAGTTTTCACTGTGTTACTGAAGTTGCAAGCAAAAATAAAAATGAAATAGAAGTGCACTATAAAGGAATTCAGCCAGTTTCTGCACTTATGCTTGATTAGTTATACAACAGACAGTAAAGATACTGTGAGAAAGTTGCCAGAACCAAATGTATTGCAAAGAACTGAGAGAACAGTGACGAAATTGACTTTTGCTGTAGATTTTCAGTTATGTAATGTCCAATAGTTATTGTAAAATAACAGCTTTTGATTCAATATCTTAAAAATACTATAAAACTAAAATTTTGTAAACTTAATAGAACTCAAAGGGATATTATCTAACTAAAACCTTTTTCTTTATTAACAATTTTGTATCTGTAAATTTTAGAACCATAAAATTAACATTTTCCTTCCAATGTTCGATCTACTTTAATATCTAATTTAATGCTAAATTTTGTCAGGCAATAAAAAAAGTTTCGCTATCGAGTGAATTTTTTTTTATTGTGTTTCTCGTTAGCTGACCCAGTATCGTTGACCCCATTCGTTGACCCAGTATCTAAACAGTGGGTTAGCAAAAAGCACTGAAGAAAAATGGTATTTTATTGACAAAAACTTTTCTTAAAATTGAACTAAAATTAATTAGGATAGATTACGCTTTTTTAGATTTAGGGATTTTTAGGATAGATTACCCTTTTATTAGGATTACCCTTTTTTGACAACAGCTGGCAGCTGTTGTCAAAAAAGGGTCTCTAGATCTGTGGCACGCGATGAACGTTTCGATCGTCCGCCATCTTGCTGGTAGTTAAGTCGAGCGATGGCAACGCCTGCCCTTTTTTCAGCATTGGGAAAGGTTTGCGCCGCAAAGGGTTAATAGTGACATCTTTATTTTAAGTGAATGCATTCACGCAGGGTACAATACATGTTTAACTGTAACCCATCCACAAGTTCTTCATTCCTTTCAGGTTTACGGCCTTGTCCTGGTATAATACTTCCAAAGTTCCAGAATTTTCGAAATTCATAACCATTTTTCTCAAATCTGTGATAGTCAAATTGAACCTTTCCTTAGGCCCTTCAACATCCGATATTCTCGAAGTTCACCAGAAGCATTTTCTACATCAACAAGGACTTCAGAATGCAGAGGGCATCGATTACCGACCTACTACTGAAGATCACCGTGCACATGCAGTGTACGTGCACCTTAAATCTGTGGCATCGAACGTCCCTCATCATTAATCACTAGCAGCGTTTCCGAGGGGATAACATTCAGAAGTCCCCCAAACTTCTGGTGGGGATCTAAATTGTGCTCGGAAACTCCAGGAAGGGCGCAAGTGTCTCTAAACGACACATTCTGTGACTTCAGCTGCCCTCTCCTGTCAAACAAACAGACCTCATAGTTGGTTTGGATTTCAGAATGAAATTTTGGAAATTTCATTCCAAAAATCGGGAAAATCAGCAATTTTTACTTAACCCATTTATGCCTAGTGTCCCTTTTTTGGGACGGCATTTTAGCTATTAGTCGAAAACGTTATTTATTTTTCCTACCCTTTATTCATGAGTATTGAGCCTCAACGCTACAAAATATTTTAACATGACCCAGTAGGATGTATATTTCGATTTTTATGCATAATGATTTTAAAAGAAATCATCCCTTGTTCAAGAAATTGACATCAGAAATTTATCTATTATTTCTGTTATCAGTAAAAATCGAAGAAAGTCGCAAAAATATCCAGGCACAAATGGGTTAATCTGTAAGAGGCATTGCAGGGGCAAATCAGGCAGGGCGTTCGGACCACCCTCTCAGAATTTCATGAATTTTTTTTCTTGTGTTGCCTTACCCAAGGAAAGAACAAATCTGAAATTTTTTTGATTTACCTCGTTTAGTTTTGGAGTTATGGGGGGGGGGGGTCAAAGTACCCCAGACGAGTGATGTAGAAATAATTTAGGGCCATGTTTGCCACTTTATTGTCTCGACTGTGACTGGCTCAGAGGCGCTTCAGAGAATTTTTTCATTTTATCCTATAATTTACCTTGGATATTAATATCTCAAATTGAAAATTCCTTCGAAAATAGTCAGAGACCCCAAATAAGCCCCCCCCCAAATACCCCCAATTTAATAAAAAATGCAGTTTTAAGAATGCTTTAAATATTGGCTCTGAAGTGATACAGAAAGAAATTTTGCGCAGAGCAGTTATACATCTTCATATAAAGTGAATCCAATGTTAAAAATTTTTGAAGGCCCCCCCAGGGCCCCAAACATGCTCCTCAGCACTAATTTACGCAATTTCGAAGCATTGGTACAGCTGAAGCCGATTTCCCACGGGAGAACCATTAGCATGTAGTATCAACATAGAAGTTTCATATTATGAAAAAAACATTTTTTGAAGGCATAACTGTTTCCAAGAAAAATCCCAAAAAGTAACTCCCAATTTGAGATATTTTACTGCCAGGCATGGGAGCATTTCGGCGTTACTTTTAGAAGTTTAATCGACTGTAGCAATATTGAAAATTAACTTATTCTGCATATATCACAAATATATCCTCCAGATATCACAAATAGTTCTTTTACAGGGGCACTCATAAGAATTACATTACGCTGAATGGGGACCTCTGCAACTACTGAACCGATTCTAAAAAATATTTCACTGATAGAAAGCTACACTATTCCTGAATACTAGGCTACCTTTCAGCATGCAGCATAACTAATTCTTTTACAGGGACACTCAAAAGAATTCTAATACATTATGCTATATGGACATATCTGTAACTACTGAACCGATTGTAACGATCTTTGCACTGAAAGCTACACTATTCCCGAGTAACATAGGTTAAAATTCTTGCATGCAATATAATTAACAGGAACACTTAAAATAATTCAAGTAATAAAGAAAATTGTACATATTCTATGTATAAAATATTTTTATTATACAGCATTTTCCATTATTTCTGTTTTTAAATATAATTTTCTTTGTAGGATAGTGAAAAAATGTAGTAAGTTGCTAATATTGAGCTGAACTCAATATTAGCAACTTACAAGTTGTACTAGGCAATGGAATAGGAAGAGTTATTTTACAGTGGAAGGGTCATAGCTTTATCAGAACTAGATGGGACTGCTACAATGAAATATTTGCATACAATACATGACTACCTTTCAGGCTACCTTTCAGCATGCAACATAACTAGTTCTTTTACAGGGACACTCAAAAGAATTCTAATACATTACGCTATAGGGACATCTCTATAACTACTGAACCGATTCTAAAGATCTTTTTACTGAAAGCTGCACCATTCCTGAGAAACATAGGATAACATTCTTGCATGTAGCATAATTTACAGGAACGCTCAAAATAATTCGTAAACATTGTCGTAACTATCTCCATTCGAAAAATACAAAAAAAAGTATCTAAATTAATTAGCTTTACATATACCATGTCTTATACTTCAAACCAAAAGTAAATGATATTGTGAATAAAAGAAATGTCGATGTTCTATATCATCTATTTCTGACTTGTATACCATTTAACAACAACATTCTCAAGGACAAATTCTCAGGTTATTTACTTAGTTTTATTATAGAGTCTGTTGTATTGTTTATTGTGAGCTGCTTTCGTACTTTTTATATTAGCAATTGTAGATGGAGTAACAGAAGCAAATTCATTGGGGAAAAAAAAATTTTAAAAATCCTATCTGTAGTGACTGTTTTTGTATCATCGCGTCGGGGCCATTTGATGAATGAGAGTCATGTATTCTATGCAAATATTTCATTGTAGTAGTGCCATCTAGTTCTGATAAAGCTATTACCCCTCCACTGTAAAATAACTCTTCGTATTCCATTGCCTAGTACAACTTGTAAGTTGCTAATATTGAGTTCAGCTCAATATTAGCAACTTACTACATTTTCTCACTAGTTTACAGAGAAAATTATATTTAAGAACAGAAATAATATAAAATGCTGTATAATAAAAATATTTTATTTATAGAACATGCACATTTTTTTTATTATTTGAATTATTTTGAGTGTTCCTGTAAATTATGCTACATGCAAGAATTTTAGCCTATATTACTCAGGAATAGTGTAGCTTTCAGGGCAAGGATCTTTGAAACAATCGGTACAGTAGTTACAGAGATGTCCATACAGCGTAATGTATTAGAATTCTTTTGAGTGTCCCTGTAAAAGAACTAGTTATGCTGCATGTTGAAAGGTAGCCTATAATATTCAGGAACAGTGAAAAAATTTTTCGAATCGGTTCAGTAGTTGCAGAGATCCCCATTCAGCGTAAAGTAATTCTTATGAGTGACCCTGTAAAAGAACTATTTTTGATATATAGATGATATATTTGTGATGTATGCAGAATAAGTTAATTTTCAATATTGCTACAGTCGATTAAACTTCTAAAAGTAACGCCGAAATTCCCCCCATGCGTGGCACTGGAATATCACAAATAGGGAGGTACTGTTTGGGATTTTTCTTGGAAACATTTGTGCTTCCAAAAAATGTTTTTTCGTAATATGAAACTACTATGTTGATACTACATCTCCGTACCAAATGTTCTCCTGTGGGAAGTCGGCTTCAACTGTACCAATGCTTCGAAATTGCATAAATTAGCGTTAAGGACCATGTTCTGGGCCCTGTACCGTGAGGCCCTGGGGGCCTTTCAAAAATTTTTAACATTGGATTCACTTTAAATGAAGATGTATAACTGCTCTGCCCAAAAACTTTATCACTTCAGAGCCAATATTTAAAGCATTCTTAAAACTGTATTTTTTATGAAATTAGGGGTATTTGGGGGGCTTATTTGGGGGCTCTGACTATTTTCGAATGAATTTTCAATGAGATGTTAATATCCAAGGTATATTATAGGATAAAATCAAAAAATTCTCTGAAGCATCTCCGAGCCAGTCACAGTCGAGACAATAAAGTGGCAAACATGGCCCTAAATTATTTCTACGTCACTCGTCTGGGGTACTTTGACCCCCCCATAACTCCAAAACTAAAAGAGGTAAATCAAAAATATTTCAGATTTGTTCTTTCCTTGGTTAACCCATTTGTGCCTGGATATTTTTGCTACTTTCTTCGATTTTTACTGATAACAGAAATAATAGATAAATTTCTGATGTAAACTTCTTGAACAAGGGATGGTTTCTTTTAAAATCCTTCTGTATAAAAATCGAAATAGCAACATCCTACTTGATCATGTTAAAATATTTTGTAGAGTTGAGGCTCAATACTCATGAACAAAGGCTAGGAAAAATGAATAACGTTTTCAACTAATAGCGAAAATGCCGTCCCAAAAAAGGGACACTAGACATAAATGGGATAAGCCAACACAAGAAAAAAAATTCATGAAATTCTCAGAGGGTGATGCACACTGCACGAGGATGATGGCTCTTAAATGCATAATGATGCATATATGCATTGTATTTTTCAGTGCCGGTTTAGAGTAGAAGCCATATTTCTTACATCAATTTCACATATAAAATATAGTTTTTAATAACAAAGGATTCATATCGGGAATAATAAAAGTCACATACTTCTTTCAAACTGCGTATTTTTTGAAAAATTAATTATTTATTCACAAAACTGATATAGGAAATTTATCTTACACTCGTGGCTATCGAGCAAACGTCTTTAAAATTCATGCATTTAACCCATTTATGCCTAGTGTCCCTTTTTTGGGACGGCATTTTAGCTATTAGTCGAAAACGTTATTTATTTTTCCTACCCTTTATTCATGAGTATTGAGCCTCAACGCTACAAAATATTTTAACATGACCAAGTAGGATGTATATTTCGATTTTTATGCATAATGATTTTAAAAGAAATCATCCCTTGTTCAAGAAGTTGACATCAGAAATTTATCTATTATTTCTGTTATCAGTAAAATTCGAAGAAAGTCGCAAAAATATCCAGGCACAAATGGGTTAAAGCTGAATATTTCAGAAAATTTCTCTAACTAGTGGAAGAATCATATCTCTGTTGTACGTTGTAGAATCTGCTAGCAACCACCGAAAGGGCTTTAAGAATCACGGATTTAACGTTCATGTACAGCTGCGAAAAAAAAAAGAGTCCCACTTGTACTTTTTTCGGCCGTCAATCGTCGTACAGCAAAGTTACAGATACCAATCGTTTTCGATTGACGTACACTTTAATTTGCTATGCATAAAAATTACATAAGGGGCCATCTTCTATACTATTAAAATCTGTGCGCGTCTGTCTGTGTGTGTGTGTGTAACATCATCTCCTCCTAAAGGGCTGGGAGTTGAGTTTCGAACGAGGTATCCACGAATTCAGAAAATTTCGAGAAAGAACCTTCGCTAATTTAAATTTCGAAATTCGAATTAGTTTAGGAGATATTGATAAAAAACCCCATCAAAAACGCTAATTTTTGCTCTTCGCAATTGTAACCCCTGTAATGAAAATGTGAGAAAAAAGCATCGAGGTTGCCATGTTTGGCTATTTTATTGAATTATTTAGACTCCTGTAGTAAAAATAAAAGAATAACGATTTTTTTCTATTTAGATTATTTACAAAGTTATTTTTTAATTAAAGTATTGCGTGCATTTGAAATCAGAGCAGGAATTCAATGCTTTTTATGTGTAAAAGAATAAGGGATTGAGAGATTTCCGAGACTAATATGTATATTTTTTAGTTTGGCCGAAAAAAAAAAGGCTGATTTGGTGATTTTGAGAAAGTAGTAGATTCTACCGATTTGCACAGTTCTGGGCTTGGCGCAATTTACTGCGAGCAAACCGAAATAGGTTTAGGTTTGTGTGTGTAGGTTTTATTAGAATACGGAGTTAAACTTTAATTTTCCATGCAGAAATAGTGCAATTATTAAAGCGATTTTAAGCGATCGATCTTCGGAAATTTCCCCAAATTAAGTAAATTGATTTACCTTAGGGGAATGCTGCCAAATTTAAAAAAGAAATGAAATTCTCGCATTCGGTAAATTGAAATAAATAAAACACGCTATAGTTGATAATTTAAAATACTGCTATGCTACTTTTCAAATAGATTCCTGCATTAACTTTTGGCGATGGAACCATACACAAATAACTATTTCCCATTTTGATTGCTGTTAAACCAGTGCTTAGAATCATTCTCTGAAAAAAAAAATCTCGCAAAATGGCGTATGCAGATTTTTCTTTAGTACCTTTCTTAGAAAAGTTGGCGATAAATATTCAAATGTAGTGTAACTCCGTGTTTAATAGCGTGTGTTTTATGCGTTTGTATTGCTAATTCTATGGCACGATTGAGATGAGCCAATGTTACGAGCGGATGGATAGATAATTTTTTTTAATCCCGCCAAACAGGGTATAGCAAAATAGGAATTCTGTATAAATACGAAAGTCTTTATGAACGAGAATGCCTATAAAGTATTGCATTTAGTGTGAAGTTAAATTTAGGATTCATTTTGGCTATTTGCCATCGAATATAGGCGTTAATTACGCCAATATGGCAGTTCTAGAAAGCTAAATAAATTTCATTTCATGTTCTATTTTAATATTGCTACAGTTTCCGTAGTTACGGAATACGTTATTGCCACCCAAGCTGTTAAATTTAACAATTAAGTGAAAACACTCATTTCTACAGCTCTTGACTCGAAAAATGAAAACGCATTGGATATGATACAATAAGAACATTATCACAATCACAACGTCAATAACGCGAACCTGTATAACTTCGGTTATTTTTAACTAAATTCATTTTCAAGGTCTTTAAGAAATCCTGTATACTATGTCAAAGCCTCATATCTTAATTCCGATTAGTTTGCAAGAAAATTGATTAATCAGTATAAACTGAAGTAATGAAACTTTGTAAGCGTTTTTCTTGAAACGAGGAAAATGCAGATTGACGTCTTTTGTGTAGAAGTGGCGAAAGGAGAACTACTTAATTCAATAACGTTAATGGGGAATGAAAATTGAATATGCGCATGCACAAGGACCCCACAATCAAGAGAGTATGAAAAGTCAGGAATATGAAATGAAAATCAAAAATACGAGATATAAGTAATAATAATACGAGAATGACATTGAAATCATGTGTACAACAAAAGTCCCAATTGCTTATAATATTCCCCTAGCAATGACTTAGTCCGACCAGTGGCCGAGCGCTTAGCGCTCTGAACTGGGAGACGGAAGGTTTCTGGTTCAAAGCAGGTCGCGTCCGCCGACCTAACCGTTCGGAGTTTTCTGTATTATGTTCGGAAAATAAAACTGTACTCGCAACATGCATATGTTAGGAAACATATATGGCTGGTTTCCTCCAAAACGTAGCGTAAATACCGGTTAGGACCCCTTATAAAGACCCCTACGGAGGACACACCTACCCCTTGACCTAGATCCCATGTGTGGAGACTAGAAGCAGGATAGTCTCCAGATTTGTAGATAGGGATGGACGCGAGACGTGCGAGACGAGAATCGGGGCTGTCTCGTCTCGTCTCGCAGTGGTAAACCTCTGTCTCGTCTCGTCTCGCAAACACTATGTCTCGTCTCGCGTCTCGCAAAGAAATTGCTGTCTCGTCTCGCGCGAGACGCGAGACGTCTCGCGAGTCTCGCAAAATTAAGGACTGCGATTTCGTTACCATTTTTTACTAACTTATTATTGGGATTTTATTGAAAATTAATATTAATAATAACAATTACTTACATATAGCCACATTAGTAGATATATTAATAACTATATCAGCATATATCGGCATTTGAAGTAAAAGAAATTCAGCTTTAATCCGTATATATAATGTCCCACCGAAAATATAGTATTTATTTTTATTTATTTACTAGCTGCGTGCCCGTTTTTCGCATTGTAGTAAACGAAAATTTTCCTAACATGTGTAATTTCAATTAATTCCAGTGATGTGGAATCTAAAATAAAAGCAAAATTATTCGACTATTGATGTAAAGTTTGCGTCATGAGTATTAACCTGGCATCATTGCAATATAATGACTCAAAAAACTACGTCAGTGTCATTCGCGATCAGAAAAGTGAAAAGCATGGCGGTTTGCAGAGAACTCCCGACTTTCAAAATGTGTTATTTCTACACCATACTCTTCAAGTTGTAGCATTAAATATCTCAGACACTACATGAAATGGACAACCGTTTGTTTTAAAATAGCTGCGCACCCGCTCTTCATACGGGAAGAAGCGAATATTTTACTAAAATCATACCTGCAAAACAGATTTTTTTTTTTTTTTAAGTTAAGTAATCTCCTCTGTTGAAATTACTGCGGGATATATTAACGCAAATTAGAATTACTTATCGTTCAGTTGGTGATAAGATAACCCTTGAAAAAGGATAAACAGAACACTTTTAATTTCATGAAATATTTATTAATGTGGTATATTGTGATTTATTCATATTATCCTTACAAATCTACTAATACTACCTATTACGCATATTAATACTATCTATTTTCGCTTCTTCCTTTTAAAGGCTCGATTTCAAGAAACATTATTTGGCACAAATAGGTCCTTTTTATTCTATGGCGATTCTTTGCAATTTAAGCATTAGCATAAGGAATAATCATTTCACATAATGGTTGCTATTAAGAAAGCTCTCCATATATATTTAATTTATGCATAGTTTTGTATGATTGGGTTTGTAAGATTTGTAAGATTTTTGTAAGCACCACAAAACATTTCATCCACCGTGGATGACAGCCACGGTGGATGAAATATTTGTCACCACGGTCCGTGGTGACACATATTCAAAGCGGTGCCAATTTAAATAGCCATATATCCAGGGGCGTAGCCAGGGGGGGGGGATATCGGAATATATCCCCCCCTCGAAATTTTTGGATTAGTGATGAAATTCCGTCTATTTATACACATATAAGTTCATATCCCCCCCCGAAAAATTTTACAGGCGCATATCCCCCCCCCCGAAAATTCTTCCTGACTACGCGCCTGCATATATCCACTATAGCGGTATTTTATAAATCCTCCATGGTTCTGTTTCCTGAAAACGTCAAACTTTGTAATCTCGAGGAGCTATTTAGAATCGCTATAATTGTGGCAGGACGTTAGAGTTGCAGAGTTTACAAATTTCAAGCATTTCTTAAAATTTATGACGTCACTGTTTAACTGCCGTATAAGATACCCCGGTTCGTTGAGCAAGTTAATTTGGATATTTTGACCAGTATTATCATTAAGATAGCGGTTTACAGATAAATAATTTTGAAAACTGGTGTGATTATTAGTAGCATAAAATTTTAATCTTATGTTTTTTTAAAATCGTACAGAACAATTTTAACAAACCTCTAATTGAAATATGCGCTTCTTTCAACATCCACCCACGAAGTAAAGCAAAAGCAGATGACGTGTTAAATTTATACCACTAAGTTTATATTTAGGTATAAAACACCGTAGTCATAAAATTCCACTTACCGCTGAAAAATCCTTTAAAATATATAAAACGTTCACAGATGTTAATAGCAAGGCCGTTGCGCTGTGGGTGCTACGGACGGCTCAGTTCCCCCGCCACCCCCTAGAAAAATTGAGCCGCCTCAATTTTCGAGGAACATTTTTGAAAAAAATTATAAAGAGATGCAAATTTCTTAATTTTTGTTTCTGTACGTAAAAGCAAACATTTTATGTTTTATGTTCTTTAAAGAGTATTGGAAAATCAATTATTTCTTTTCCTTAGAGATAAGAAAAATCGTATTGCCTGAAGAGGAAATTACAACCTTCGCAACAAGGCCGTTGCGCTGGGGCGCTATGGACGGATCAGACCCCCTGGAAAGATCTGAGCCCCCTCCCCCCCCAAAGAACGCAGGCATCGAGGAACGATTTTTGAAGAAAATGTTCCTCGATAAGTGTTAAAAAATATACATCTTTCTTAAAAGAGATGTAATTTTTAAAAATTTTTGTTCCTGTTTGTAAAAGCAAACATTTCATGATCTTTAAGGGACAAGGAACGTTAAATATTCAAAACTTTCCATTTTAAATTTTGCTTGTAATCGTATGTATAGTTGTTTCACACAAAATCATAGTTGTCTAACATAATAGTTTGCATCTATATTGAAACTAAAAATAAAAAAAATAATAATTTTTAAAATGAAAATTGATATTTTTCAGAAAAAAATACGTCTTCTATTTTTTTATTTAAAATATCCTATGCGCATTCAAAATTAATAAAAAGCGACATATTTTTTTTTAATATACACTTGCAATATATGTATGAACATATCTGTGCATTCATTTTTATGTGTGACAAAGGCAGGCGCATAGCCAGGATTTTTTATTTTTTTTTGGGGGGGTGGGGAGATATGAACTTATATGTGTATAAATAGACGGAATTTCATCACTAATCCAAAAATTTCGGGGGGGGGATATATCCGGATATCCCCCCCCCTGGCTACGCTCCTGGACAAAGGTAAGCTTTATATAAAAAATAAATTCATGTGAGATGAAGCTTTTTTTTTGTTTGTTTGTTTCAAATTCCATCCTATTGTTACATTTAAATTCCTATATCTCTATTAAATAACGTTTGTTTGAAAATTTAATGTACAATTATGTTCATACATGCATTACAAGTTTACTATAAAAAAAATTACCGCTTTTTATTAAATGGGAATGCGCATGAGATATTTTGAAAAAAATATTTATGGCCCATTTTTTCTTAAAGGTATTACCATAATTTTTAAAAAAAGATTTAATTTTTTATTTTTACTATTATTGTAAATGCAAACCTTTGTTTTAAACAACTGTACGTATACTTTGAGACTAAAAATTAAGAAATGATAGTTTTCAATTTTAAAGTCCCTCTGTCCCCTTAAAAAGTTTTAGAAAAGCAATTATTTCTTTTCTTTTATGATAGGAAAAATCGTATTTCCTGAAAAGGAAATTGCAAACAGCAAGCTCTTGAAACATCGTAAATTTTCTTCATTGATCTATTTATTGGGGCGAATGCAGTGAAAACATCTTGCTAAAAAAGGGTGTGTGGGTGGTCCTAATTTTCTCGGAAGCAGCCACTGTCCCGTTTCTACAATTAACGATCACCCCATGCGTCGCCCCTCTATCAGTAAAAAGGAAGCGTGAAGAAAACTTACGGTTTTCTGGAATGTATGGAGAAAACGTGCTAGCAATTAAGTTTCATCCTTTAAAAATGAACGACTATACAATACTAATCGCTTTACATGTGTGTTACTGCAAAGCCCATCAGTCTTTCGAACTTTACCACAAGGGGTGGTGATATTGTTCTGTGTAAAATGCCGCTTTTAGAGGTATATACCAAGACTGGAGATTTTCGCCGATACTCTTTCACACACACGAGTTTTCCAGGAAATGGATAATGACATCTGCCCAGAACCGAATCAGCAACAACGTCTTTATCCATTCTTTTACTGAAAGTCTTTTTCTCCCTACGGTTGAGTGAAGATGACAGAGATAATGGGCATTGGAAAGTTAGTCAGAATGGAAATTTTCAGCAAAGCACGTTTTTTTGTCAAGCAGCAGTAAATGACTCTTTTTAAAGACTCGTGTTTTAGTTTTTGAAGCTGCAGAATAGCAATACTAACGGTCAAATTATATGATTTATAAAATATTTTGAAATTCCCCCCTTAATTTTTTTGACACGATAAGAAGTATAAAGCTAATTTTGATGTGGATATGGATGTGGATGTGGATTTTGATGCTATTTTGTGCCCTATGAATCTGGGGCGCTGGTGCCTTGCATCCACAGCACAACCCTTGTGGACGGCCCTGTAGCACGTTTTCTTGTCATCTGGCTAATTAACTAAACAAGCATACGCAACGCAGAGTCAAAACCAGGGTCGGACTGGCCAGGGTGTCCGACTGCCTGCAGACTGCCTACCTTTGTCGGGACCCACACTCACACAGAAAAAAGAAAGAAAACAGATTTTCGAAGACAACAAATGAAAAACTGAAATTCGGTTTTTAAAGTAAAAAGACGTCGAATGTTGTTAAGTCTATGGTTTTTCAAAAACTAATCCCTCTTTCACTGATTGCACTTGATAAAAATTGTTATTTCAGGATTGTTTCTTTCATTACATCTATGAAATTGTCTGAGGAAAGCCTTGTTTATGAAACTTGGTTAAGAAATGAGGCGCACACTTCAACACTTCTTCCAAAGGTATTATTAAAAGGCACATGAAGATGACGTTTCCGCCCATATATTACTATGTTTTTCTGAACCGTCTCTGCACCCCCTACACCCCTCCAAGTTCGGCAGTCTAGTAGAGAATCACCCTGTATATATATAACTAATAAGTAAAACACAAAATATTCTGCAAATATGACATACCCCGCATGAAAAAATATATAACAGCAGAAGCAAGAATTACAAACCACAAGTGGAAAAAAAAATAGATGCTGAGCCAAATGAGAATGGAACGGGAATTATAACCATTGGCACCATCGTCAGGAGCCATAACCAGTAGATTATAATTAAAGACAAACAAAATAGTAGGATTTCGGTTGTGTGGCATATCAAAAGTGATATTCACTCCACACGTTTTAGGCTCTATCGTACTATAAATAAAGAAAAAAGGAAAACAATAAGATATCAAAATAATTGAAAAAGCGCTGAAAAATCGACATACCAATCTGGAGTGATAGAAAGCACATGGAAGTCCAGCATATCTATACATATGTATATATAATATAATATCCATATTCGTAACTTGTGGAACGGAAGGGAGGGAGGGGGGTTAGGCAACCAGAACGTTCTTTTCACAAATCCCTCCTCTCTAAAAAAATAAATATCGATAAAATTCTTGATGTAAAATACAGCCCCCGCGAATACCTAAAAATAAATTTATTTTCATTCTGAAATTAGTTCTCTAAAAAGGATCGATGACATCTCTCTCTCAAAAAAATAAAAAATAATAAAATAAAAATAAAATAAAATAAAATCCGCATCTTGCGTTGAAATATAAAAAATACAAATCCTATGTTTAGGCAGAGCTTTGTGGTAATTAAGAACTTATTTGCTTGAATTTACTGTAAATGACATTATTTCCCGGTACACCTAATAGCAATATTACGAATAAAGCGGATATAGTACGTCTTTATTAAATCTCTACTATTTACTTTAACGTCAATTTCAAGTCTCTAAAATATGTATAATTTTTATATTAATGAAAACAAGATTATATTAACGATAATTATAATTATTTGCCTAATATTTCCAATAACATTACCGTGTGTGCATTTTTAGATTTCATTATAGTATCTCAGTTGGTTAATAGACGTCTTATTTTTTGTTTATATTTTAAATTACTGAACAGTTAATTTGTTGACGACTATCCGTTTGTACTTTTCCACAATAATTTTTAGCGAGAGTACTACAGTCGTTATGTTCGCCCTGTTTACAGAAAAATTAAACCATAATCCCCCTAATGTATATCCAGTGTGGATTTAAAAAAAAATGAAAAGGCATCTCACAGGCGAAGATAATTTTAGAATAGGAACCCAACTGCAAGATTAAATGATGGGAAGGAAAAAAAATTATAAAAGTTTTGCAAGCCGAAGGAAGGGAAAACATGATAATATAAACGAAAAGAGAAATAGTTTAAAAAAAAATTGCTTGCATTTCTTTCCGTCCGATATTAATATATAAGAATAAAAAATGTCATTTTAATCTCTTTAAAATAGGCCAACGATAGGGATTTAACCGCCCTAGAAAGTTGTCACCAGGGTGGCGCCCCCCCTCGCCCGCTACGCACGCGCAACGTGCGGGAAAGTTTGAGGATAATATCGGTACAAGGATATTTCAACCAAGGATATTCAACCATATTTCAACCTACTCAGACTAAGCATCAATGCGAATGCAAGTTGCTCTACTTCTAATCTTTCTCTGATATACACGAAACCCGATTATCACAAGGGCAAAGGGGGGGTGGTAGTCCGGTGCCCCTGAAGAAAAAGGGGGCCCATATATATCCCGATTATCTAAATTATAAATTCATATGTACTGAAATAGTAATTGTGGGAGAAAAACTGAATTTCCTCTTTAATATAGGTATTACCTAATTGTCTATCACTAGATCAAGTTTGAGATATTTTTTTGGGGGTGATAAATACGATTTGATTAAAGTACAAAAACTACAGTTAACTGAAATGCAATTTTCGAGTACAACAGCGGTCAAAACTGGGTTAAAATGCTTAAAAAAGGGGGCTAAGTAAAGGGCTTAATGCGTAAAAAAGGGGATAGTAAGGGGGCCCCAAACTTAATGCCCCGGGCCCCGTCTAAAAGTGGTCAGATTTGAACATACCGTACCGCCTTTCCTATTTACTTATTATTTCTTTCAACTCTTCTCTGTTTTCTTTTTTCCGCCTCTTTCTTTATCCTCTCTTTTGTGTGTTTTGTATATCTCTCGTCTGTTTTAATTTTAAATGTTACGTGTTTGTGCGTATTGTAGAGTGCTGATAGTATACCAGGACCGAAAACTAAGGAGACGCAAGTTAAAACGGTAGAGGCTTCAGGCAAATTGTCGCTTTTCAGATCGTATTTATGCGAGACGGAAAAAATGCGAGAATTCTCGCGAGAAATCTCGCGCGAGATAAGACTCTGTCTCGTCTCGCAAAATATTTTCTTTCTCGTCTCGCAAAAAAATGCCTGTCTCGTCTCGCGTCTCGTCTCGCGAGACAATGCGAGAACGCGAGACAATGCGAGAATTCTCGCGTCTCGCGTCCATCCCTATTTGTAGAGAGTTCAATTTAACGCCCAGCGTCGTGTGCAACTTATAGAAGCAGTTCTACGATACTGGATCCATCGAGAAAAAGCTTGCGCAAGGTCATCTAAGAGAAGCTGCTTCTTTTTTGATCCCAGTGACACTGACGTAGTTCTTGTGCAATCATGTTGCAGTCATCTCAGATTTGCAACGTTTCATCAAGATTGTCAACGTTTCATCACGATTTAAGTAATTTTTTTACTTTTATAGATTCCGCATCAATGGGCTTAGTTCGAATTATATATATAAGGAAAATGTTCTTTTCCTACCGTGCGGAGAACGGGTACGCAGCTAGTGTAATATTAAAATGCGTTATTATTATTACGGATACTAATTTTGTATTTGCCCGCTTCCAAAATTATTTTTGATTAAATTCATTATTATTTTTTATTTTTTTAATTCTTAGAATCGTTTTTTTCATCTGATAAAAACCGGAGTTATGGAGGAAATCTCTTTAAAGTCTCATATTAAATTGAAAGGACACGCCGACGTGCGATTACCTCTTAAAAAAAAAAGAAAAAAACACTAAAAAAGGCGCAAGCTCTTTTATGTTGCAGCAAAATTATTTGTATAATAAAAGGAATCATTTATGGTTTTGAGAATTTTTTTCCATACACAAAAAGATGTGACATTTATACTCGAATATTTCAATAATACGTAATGTATTACTAAAAGACATTTAAAATGCTTTTTGTTCCTTTTGTTTTCTGTAAGGAAACACGAAAATAGATTTTGGGGATGCAAAATCTTTTCTCGTGTATGTGTATGAAAATACTAAAACAGGCTTTGGATAGTTAGGCATGTGGTGGACAAACGTAGTTTCATCTGGAAGCCTGGAAGTCATGCACCTGAAATACATCTGGGTTCTCATACCCTGACAATGTACCAGCAAACGAAATAATCGAAACTATCAGAACTGGTTGAAAACATTTTAGTTGTAGTCCTACTACTGTATGCTACAAACGGTTTGTCAAGAAAAGCTTAGAAAACAGTGCTCGTTATCGCCGTGGATACATTTTATATGTTGAAAAGTACGAAAAATCACTAAAAATAGGAAAGAGAGTAGTACACTTACATATTTTTAAAATTAGTCAATATTATATTTTGTGTTCGCATCAAATTTTTAATTCTATTTCAAAACATGATGCAGGGTTTTCCAAATGATAAAGCCCACTTTCTGATTTACATTCGGAAAGCAAATTTGACTAAATTCATGTTTGTTTTACAAAAAATAAGTATTTCTAATCAGACAATAAATGTTACTCACTTAATTTATTATTCAATTTCGGGTTGTAAGGCATTTTCTTATTCTATGAAATGATTTCTTGATTGCTAAAATTTGTACGCAATTTCAACAATCCATAATGTGTCAATAAGAGGTCATTTATGGAGCTAGTTATGTGTTAATTTTCTTGCTTACATTCCAGTCTGCAAGTGCAAGAATCTTTAAGTTTAATGCATACAATTTTCATTTATTAAAGTTATTGTGGCTTTTGGCACAGTGATTATGTCACTAAAAATGGTAGACGGCCGAAGTGTAAAGGTCCCGGATTCGGGTCCTATCGCGCGGCTGTCGATCTAACGGTCTGGAGTTTTGGTAAGCTTTCTCCAGATGTAACGTGAATACGCGTTAGAACCCCTTAGAAAGTCCTCCTACAATTTTGTACGGCAAAAAAAAATTCCTCATGGGGGGTTATGACCCCCCTTGGCTACGCCCCTGTCTTGAGGTACTTTATCATGAGGTAGGGGGGGGGGCGGATCGGTTACAGATCAGATTTATCGTGCAGGAGTTCACTAAGAGGGCGCAAAAACGAAGAGGACCGCTTTGGGGTGTTTTCGATTGCAGGGTTCGGAGGGGTGATAGTCCGGGTACTCCGCGGCTATTTCATTTAGATATGACAGAAGGCCGAAATTTGAACTAACCACTCTTCTCGATATCGAACCGAAGAGCGACTTTGCGCGGTCTTTAAAAGAAATAACGCAGAAAAGAAGAATAGCAGGCAGCAAGATAAGAAATCCTCGTGTGAGGTTCTTCAACGGGGAGAATCCGACTCCGATACTGTATTGTCCAGCAGTCTTTAAAAAAAGTACCTGTAAAGAAGTTATTTGCTTATGGTATATTTTAAATTATTAAGTTGCGTTGTGACACACGAAAATCCAGGTTCGATACACTTAGTTGCAATATAATAAAAAGACGTTAAATACTTAAAACTATTTTATTAAACATATACTATTGAAACATTATTATAACGGGCGGTGATGGCTCAGCGAAAATAAAATGACGTCCTATATTGGACAGTGCAATTAAGATGGAATGAATTTAAAATTATGCCAGCAGAGAATTACACATTGGCGAGAACAATAACTTGGCTGAGATCAATAACGCCAATTCCAGAGCAACCCTAAAAGTAAATCCAATAAAATTAAAATGACGTAATCGCGAGCAAATAATTTTAAAGATGTCACAGGGCAACAAAAAATAAACACACCAACACAAAGCCAAAGGAGGGGAATCCAAAAGTAAGTTGATTTTGCAAACGGACGCAAATATAATCTATTTTTAGCACACCGGTCTGAAGAGACGAATAAACAATTAAGAATAGTCCATACGGGGAAAAGCAAATATACAGATTTAAAAACCGAAATGGCAGAAAAATGAAAACAAGTGATTTAGAATACATGATTTTGGATAGATTACATTAAAGAAAGCCAAATTAAATGATTAATAAAATTAAATATGTGATCTGCATCACAGTATCCACCTCGAAGTGAGAGAAGAAATTGCTTTGGGATGTGACTCCGGCTATCTGTTTTCTTTTTCTTTCTTTCCTTTTTTTTACTGTTAGAGCATTTCAAACGAAAATTATACAATATTCCTCGGTCCCCATTGTTCCCCCCCTAATTAAAACATTGTAGGGGACGGGTCCAGATAGTTTGCGATGCTCATGGACCCATATATATCTATAACAGGTCTATTCTTTCTATACTGTTAAAAGATAAAAGTTTTCCAACAGTCATACTTTACTAATTCCATAAAAACTGAAATCTGAAAGCATTTCATTCACTAAAAAACCCCATTGTGAGGAGGCCGCTCTTCAACGACCACCCCCTCCTGCATTGCGCGGAGGCTTACAGTAAGGTACTCAATTCTTTGTTGCATTTGCTTTGTTAAAAGGGACTATTTGCTCCGTTGTTGTTACTGTTCAATAGCACTATTGAATGTTTATTTAATTTCTAATTACATATTTCTTATTAATTTAAATAAAAATAACTGAGAATCCAATTCTTGGGTAGTTTTGAAAACTAAGAAATTATGTCTATCCATATGCAAGATATTCAGACTGTTTCTTTATATGCAATCACAAAAAAATCTATGCAATTTTTTTGAGAAAAAGTGTAGATATCACACACGCATTTACTTATTCCATTTTAACCCATTCGTGCCTGGATACTTTTGCGACTTTCTTCGATTTTTGCTAACACCAGCAGTAATTGATAAATTTCTGATGTCAACTTTTTGAGCAAGGGATGATTTCATTTAAAATCATTATGTATAAAAATTGAAATGTCAACATCCCACTCGGCCATATTAAAATGTTTTGTGGAATTGAGGTTCAATACTCGCGAATAAAGGCTCGGAAAAATAAATAACGTTTTCGAATGATAGCGAAAATGCCGTCCCAAAAAAGGGACGCCAGGCATAAATGGGTTAATTTAAATGAATGACAGACATTGCGACCTTAGTCCCTTCTCCTCGGGATAAAAACTCATGAGGCAAAAAGGAAAACAAAACCATGCCTATTTACACTATTAATTGCTAAGTAAAGGTTGCCCCCCACTTTGTAGTTATTGCAAAATGATGCCGTATTACTTACATTATGAAAGATAAACAACAATAGAAACATTTCAAGTGCATCTGTGTATTTTGTACTACAGTGTGACAAACGATACATACATGTAAACAAACAGTGAAGGTGGCCCCCTCAAAAATTTTTCAAAGGGGGGGGGCGTGTTTTTGTACTGTGCCATGGAGCTTGCGATATTAAATTTATTCAGTGAAACACTAAGCCATAAAATATAAATAATGATTATATATCTCGCAACCAGTGGCGGATCCAGAATTTTTTTTTTTTTTTGGGGGGGGGGAGGGCTAAGTTTTATAAAAAGCTTATTTCGTCCAACAGGGTTCCCACACTTTTCAGCAGTATGAATTCCATGAGTTTTTAAAGAGTTTTCCAGAAGAAAATATAATTTTTCCAGGGGTATACATAAATACCTTTTCTAACTAAGCATCATTGAAACCGCATTTTCCACCCGGCATCTTTAGGCAAATTGAAAATCTCAAGATGGTTTAAAATTTTACTACTGTCACACGCGTACAGATTATACCACTGCAAACGGCGAGCTTTGTAAATATGTACCCCGTGTACCAAAGAGATAAGAGCATACAGCTCATACACCGATCGCGAGATACTTTTGCAGTGACGTAAGAGCTAACGCAGTTAGCGATAAAAGAGTTTGAGAATGCCAACGGGCTTAGTTCAGGAATGAAATTATTGGATATGAGGAGAGCAGGGACGAATGTCTACAGCAAATCGCACCTTCATTGGAATTTTTTGCGGCAAGCTTCCAGCCCACTGAAGTGATTACAATCCTTGTCTCCAAGTTTGTGGCAGGAACGTCAATAAATATGGTGGTGGATTATTACACTTGAAACATGAGTCTAAAAAAAATTTCGGCAGATCACACTTACGAAAAATTTTTTTGCACTTTAAATTCTAGAAAGAAAACTAAAATAAACAATATTTCCAGAAGTCAATATTAAAATTTCAGGAGTCTACAGAAAAATTAGTAAAATCCAGGAGTTTTCCAAGGCCCTTAATGTTTTAAATCGAAATCCAGGAGTTTTTAAGGATTTCCAGGAGGTGTATGAACCCTGTCCAATTAAAATGTACTATAAATCAAAATGTTAGTCTAAACCAATGTGCATGCTTTTGGGAGGGACTAAGTTACAAAATATGATAATTTTAGCTATTTAAAGTGTGTACTAAAGCAGAATGTTACCCGTTAGCAATCTCCTTAGGGGGTGGGTTGGTCTGAAGCCCCCTAGCCCCTCCCCTGGTTCCGCCACTGCTCGCAACCGTTCCTCCTAGCAGGCATGTAGACAGAAAACAATATGAGGGGGGGGAGGAAAGCTGCAAAAGGTAGAATTTCCCACAAAAAGCCTGCCCCCCCCTCTCCTTGGCTACATCCCTGCCTCTTAGTCTGTGTTAAGGGTGTTTCTTCGAAGATATAAGGCGTAAAATTTTTTTGAATAGTTTTAAAAACAAACTAGTTATGTTAGACACTCGAAAAAATTAATCTGACTTCTTCATGAACTGTAGTATGAATTGATATTAACAGTAACTTTATCTCTGATATTAACAGTAACTTAATGCAATCAGAAAATATTCTTTAGCACATCGCCTCCCAAAATGAGTGGATTCGCTTCCATGTAGAGAAATATTGAAAAAATATCATATGTTTAAGATTATTATTATTTATTTTTTTTGAGAATGTTTCAAAAATTTTATTGGGTGTACGTTTATATGAATTCAATACCGCCTGTGAACAGTCTTCCACAAATTTTTCTGAGTATGTTGCATGAGCAATTCCTTACAAAGCAGTTCAGCAGTTGGATGATTTCTTAACCCTTTATCGCGCAGTGATCCCGCTCTGGGAACACCAAACTCTGACGTTTTGACTGTTGCCAGTCACGAAGAATAGATAGGATTTCTATAAAAATAGTTGCGGGTGACATATCTCCACCAGAATCCTTTACTTTTTTGCACGTCATTTCCCGACAAAAAATGGTCACGATTCTTTTTAACAGCACTGACATCTGCTGAAAAATGGAAGAACGCGAGAACAGCTGGATAGATTGCCCAATGGTGAAAAAAGGGCAGCCGTTGCCATCGCTCGACTTAACTACCAGCAAGATGGCGGACGATCGAAACGTTCATCGCGTGTCACAGATCTAGAGACCCTTTTTTGACGCAGCTGGCTGTGCGCGAGCACAGCCAGCTGTCGTCAAAAAGGGGTCTCTAGATCTGTGACACGCGATGAACGT
Organism: Cheiracanthium punctorium; assembly: GCA_038373885.1. NCBI lineage: Eukaryota > Metazoa > Arthropoda > Arachnida > Araneae > Cheiracanthiidae > Cheiracanthium > Cheiracanthium punctorium. The sequence goes on from JAWZYV010016380.1 coordinate 105,392, forward strand.
TTCGATCGTCCGCCATCTTGCTGGTAGTTAAGTCGAGCGATGGCAACGGCTGCCCTTTTTTCAGCATTGGGAAAGGGTTGCGCCTCAAAGGGTTAAAAGAACCACCTTAAAGTAATTGGCAAGGAGATTCCATCGAATGCAATTACCCGGATGCTTCATACCCGGAAGTTAATGATGCTTCATACCCGGAAGACATTCAATATTATACGACTATGCCAGACCGAGATAAATGTGAACTTTTTTTACTTTTAACAAAGAAGTTAAAAGACATTTTGGCTGAGACAATATGCGAGACCGGTCTCGTACGAGACGATACACTTTCCAACTTAATGGAATAAGGAAAGAAAGTAGGGACGACGCGTGGATCATGATACGCTTTTAATATATAGCACTTTAGTGCGTATTTAAAATCTGAAAGTGTTTAAGGTTTTTCTTTCTATTTCTTACTGCGTAAATAAGCAGACCGCTCAACATTTAAATCAAAATCTTGACCGAAAATTCTCGGCTCGTACTATACATAAACAGGGTGGCTACAGAAGTTGAGTAAAATGCTCCCAGATTTCTCTTACGGTCTTCATAAAATTTTCACAACTAACGGCCTTGCCCTTGTGACCACATTTTGGGATCGCAAGGTGAGCGAGGATTTATCCTTAGAAGCTTCAGAGATGTGAAAACAAATATGTGCTGACTTAAACTACTTTGCAATGACTCTCAGAGAAAAAAAAATCACACCTGACGATTGCGTTTCCGGAGTCGTATACAAATTATGAAGTCGTTGGATGTCAATTATCTAGATGTGGGATCTAGGCCGATGGGTGGGATGCTCTCAGTTGGAGTCTTTCTAAGGGGCTCTAACCCGTATTTACTAAAACTTACAAAAGAAAACAATGATAGCTATTCATGTTTACATCCAAATTTATGTTCAGCCTCTCACCATTTTGGTTTAAAAATATCTGAGACTTTTATGATGAAAGAATAAAATTTTGTACTCTTCCCCTATTTAATGTACAAGGCACATTTTACTGATTGAGAACTGTATTAGAAGGGGCGGTGTAAAAATTTAAATTCTGTATTCATTCAAATTCACTAAAACTTTTAATTCATTTCACAGAACTTTGTACCTTCCATGTGCATCTGCAATTTATTACATTACTAGCTGAGTACCCGTTCTCCGCACGGTAGGAAAAGAACATTTTCGTTACACATATAATTCGAATTAAACCCAGTGATGTGGAATCTAAAAACGTGAAAAATTATTTAAATCATGATGAAACGTTGACGTCATGAGTGCAAATCTGAGATAACTGCAACATGATGGCACAAAAACTGTGTCAGTGTCACTGGCGATCAAAAAAGAAGCAACTTCTCTTGGATGACCTTGCCCAGGCTTTTTCTCGATGGATCATCGTGGAACTGCTTCTATAAGTTGCACACTACGCTAGGCTTTAAATTAAACTGTCTACAAATCTGGAGACTATCCTGATTATAGTCTCCACACATAGGATCTAGGTCAAGGGGTGGGGTGTCCTCCGTGGGGGTCTTTCTAAGAGGCCCTAACTCGTATTTACGCTACTTTTTGGAGGAAACCAGCCATATATGTTTCCTAACATATGCATGTTGCGAGTACAGTTTTATTTTCCGAACGGGATACAGGAAAACTCTGAACGGTTAGGTCGGCGGACGCGACCTGTTTTGATTCAGAAACCTTCCGTCTCCCAGTTCAGAACGCTATGCGCTCGGCCACTTGTCGGTCTAAGTCATTGCTAGGGGAATATTATAAGCACATGGGACCTTTCTTGTATACATGACGATTCTCTATCTCTACATAAACGCATTTTTTTTTGCACTCCTTATGCTACGACCTATGTTTGAAAAACAACGTCTTCCAGACATGACTGAAATACCTATTGCTTTCTGTACACAAAAAAAAATAAACGATCATCAATAACAAATAAACTCAGTAATTTTTTTAACAATGATAATTGAAAATCTTAGTATTATGATAATTAAAAAAATATTATTTTCTTTGAAATCAATCTTGCTTAAGTGGTTAAATAGATAAATTAACCTAAATAGATTGATAGATAAATTTACCTTAGTACCTACTCTCAAATACTAATATATAAAATCCTTGAGAGATTTACCCGAAAATAATTGCACTACTTTGTTCAATTCAAATAACGCTTCATCAAAGATGTTTTGGTCAAATTGAACAGCATCGCACTGTAAAGCACGTTTTATTTTTATTTTACTGGCTGGAGATCATCGATAGACGCGTCGCGTGCGATCTCTTCGAATTACATAATGCGTGACGTCAAATTGCCGTCACCGGAACTCTTCTGGGGAATTTGATTGGTAGATGGAAGTTTATTATTTCGCTCGTAAAGCAAATTTTATTACTTAATGCATTTTTTAAGTCGTGCATTAAAATGACGTCAGTTTCGCTCGTGAAATTTAACTTAAATTATTGAAAGTAAAGTAGTTAATTTCATGTTTTAAACTGATCTACTTTTATCGGATATAAACACTTTCATATATAGATGGTGAGTCACGTGACTCTTTAAATTACAAAGATTTGATAATCTGATCACGTGAAATAAAACCGCTTATTACAATTATAAACAAATTCGTGTGGTTTAACCTGAAAATCTTATTGCGAAGGCGTAAATATTGTCTTCGACACACGTGCATATTATTGACGTACCGCGATGTATTATACTGTTACGAATTTTCGGGGCAACCCGCTGTTCTGTGGCTTAAAATGGTTTAAAATTCGTATTCTACGCTTCAAATAGATAAATTTTGCTTTTTGTTGCATCAAAATCGGCCAATTAGAACCGTAGATATGGAGGTTTCGGTTTGCCATTGTTTTTCAATGGAGGTTCTAGAAAACTCGAGAAATATTAGTCCTAGAGCTTAGATCTCTTCACATTTGGGGACTTATTTTTAGCGCCAAATTTGGCGATATTTTGCCAAAATTCGCCAAGCTTGGCGACTTTTTGGTCATTTGGTGCGATTTTACCAATGGGGCCTGGAAGTTGTTTTTCCTGCATTAAAACGCATAATAACCTAACATTTCTCTTCTATGACGTAATCAAAATTCACGCTTTATGTAGAACCCTCGAGAAATTGACTTTTCTGGAAACCTCTTGTACCTCCTGCGTCGGCTGTTTATAGAAGCGCGCGTCGCCCCGAGAGAGTCAATGTGCGAGTTGAACGCTCAATGTGTGAAGAGCTCTCAGTACGCTTGTTTTGTGTGAATTGATAGTGCTATAGAGGCTGTGTTTTAGCTTGCTTTGTGAAGCTGTTTTTAAAGTGCTGTGTGTAAATTCTTCATTGCTGTGTCTTAAGGGATTGTGTACTATATCCCTTGAATATTTCTACGGAATTTTTGCCTGTGAAAGTGACTTATTTTGTGTGAGAAATACAGCATTTGTGAGAGCTTCTGATCCAAGCGGATTGTTAAAAGCACGTTACTGCTAGATTGTGCTTGTGAATTATGTACAGCTGATTGTTCTACGAAGTTCTAGAAGCAATAAAGTTTGTGTTCCATCCTGACAAGTGACTTTTTACTTGAACATTTTTACACCAACAGGACTTTAGAACGACGAACCCCAGGAGTAGCAGAGTAATTCCGCAACATTTGGTGTCAGAATCGGGGTTCTAAAGAAGGACTTTAATTTTCCGGTTTATGGTTTTGACTAGACAAAAAATGGAAGAACTACTTAAAAAGCTCATGAATATGATGCAGGAAATGAAAGCCGGACAAGACGAAATGAAAGCCGGACAAGACGAGATGAAAGCCGGACAGGACGAGATGAAAGCCGGACAAGAACAGATGAAGGCAGATTTAGAGAAGAAAATTGAAGCCGGACAAGAAGAGATGAAAACTGGGTTGCAGAAAATAGAGAAGAATCAAGAAAAGTTGGAGCAGAAGATAGAGAAAACCCAAGAAAATTTAGAAGAAATTAAGCAGGGCCTTGAAGAAATGGAGAAAAGAGTTTCTCTCTTAGAAGAAACTCAACGAAATATGAACAAAGAATTGAAGGGAATGTTAAGGAATTACAGCAGCATATTTGCAGAATGCGTGAAGAATTTGAGAATAAAATTGAGGAAAAACTGGACTCTCTAGTGTAGATGGGAAAATTACCTGAAAACATCAAGTTGTCGTCACACCGCCCAACAGTGAAACTAACGACCTATGATGGAAAGACTCCCTGGGAAGCTTATAAGACCCAATTCTTGATCGTCGCCAAAGCCAATGGTTGGAGCGAGTCCGAGAAAGCGGACCAACTGGCAGCTTCCCTTAGCGGAGATGCGATTAACGTATTGCAAACTATTGGAGCGACGAAGATAAGAGATTTTGACGCCCTCGCAAGTGCCTTGGAGATGAAATTCGGAGAGAAGTGCCAGAAAGAATACAGTAGAATACAACTTAAGTCAAGGATGCAGAGATCTGGCGAGACCCTTCAAGAGCTGGCTTCGGACATAGATAGGCTGTGTCATCTAGCCTACATGGACCACCTGGATAATGTCCGAGAAGAAATGGCGGTGCGTCATTTTATTGAAGCCATCCGTGATCCAGAAACCCAAAAGGCACTCATGTTGGAGGATTATGAGGATTTGAAATCTGTACTCGTCTTCGCAATGAAGCTAGAAGCGGCTGAGCGGGCCGTCAGGAAAGATCGGCATGCTGTTAGAGCTGTCACAGTCCAAGAGGCAGCTGACAAAGACACAGAGAGCGTCGAGAACAGGTTGAAGAGAATTGAAGATCTCATAGAACGAAAATTAAGATCCGATAGAACGAGAGATGGCCGAAAGAAAGTGAAATGCTGGAAGTGTGGCGTCGAGGTCCATGTACAAAAGCATTGTAGTCGAAAGCCTTATGACCAGCAAGAGAAATCTAAGAACATGAAAGAGGGAAACTAGGAGGTGGCCATCTCGCGGGCGGAGGTTGCCATATAATCAAAAGCCCCACCTAAAAGTCTTGCAGATTTCATCAGTGAATGGTGGCAGAAATGGACTCTTCGTACAGAGATACGTTAATGGTTCCCCATGCCACATGGTGATTGATACTGGAGCGAACGTAACCATCATAAGGACGGATCTGGCCAAGAAATTAAATTTGAAGATTATCTGGACACCGTCCTCCCTGACCCTCCAGACTGTGACAGGTGACAAGATCGAAGTGGGCGGAAAAGCGCAAGTAGAAATCACGTTTGGAAATGCCAGATACGACCATGTGGTTTATGTCGCTAATATTACAGACTCTTTTATTCTCGGACTAGACTTTTTAAAATCGCACAAATTTAACTTGGACTTTAAGAATAATGAGCTTCGTTCAGACTCAGAAAAAATAGCTGCGTTCGATATTAAAAATAAAACTATTTTACCTATACAGCAAATAATAGCCCAGACTGATATCATTATACCTCCCAGAACTTATTCAATAATTTCTGGAACAGTAAAAGAGAGCAATAAATTCTGTTTTGTATTAATCGAACACCCAAACAATAGTGATTCCGTCAGAGGAGTACTTGTGGGAGCAACACTTGTGGACTTGTCGAGAACGGAAATTCCAGTTAGAGTAGTAAATGTGACGGACAAGTCGAAGGAGATAAAGAAAAATGAAGTGTTGGCGACATGCACTCCTGTTACCTGCATTAATAAGAACATCAGCCAAACGACAGCTAAATCTTCCGAGTGCCTGACGAAGGAATTAATACAAGACGTGGAGTTAACGGCAGAACAGAGAAGCGCTGCGGAGAAAGTAATAGCTGAATTTGAAGACGTTTCATTTGACGTATACTTTAATTTGCTATGCATGCAAATTACATAAGGTGCGATCTACATATTAAAATTCGCACCAACTTTTTTTCCCCAATAGCAACCCCTAGATTTCACTTCATATTTCTAAAATTTAGCTTATTTTAACCCAGGATACCCATTTTTAATAAATTTGAACCGAAAATGGGTGAGTTATGAGCACCCAAAATCACCTTCCTCATATGTTAAAATATTTTTTCATATTTTAAATCATATCTCATATAATATTGATAATAATAAGCTGATTTTTATTGGTACTATTAGAACTAAACAACCCAAACATACAATTATTAAATTAATATTAAAAAAAAAAGAATTTGAATAGCGACCTAGCCAAATTTCGATGGAAATAGATGCAGAAAGTAATATTACATGGCTGTGCAAAATTTCAAATTTTTACGTTCAGTAGTTTAATTTATATTATATAAAATGTGTTATTTTCACGAGTTAAGGGACCATATATAAATTTATTAAGCGACAATTTTTTGAAAACTGCTTAAAATAAGCGTAAATTAGATTTCTTTTGCTCAAAAACACAGCAAAAGATAGCGGTATTAAAAAATATCAAATTTTGAAGCAAATAAATTAGAGGTGTTCAGAGTTTGATGGTGATTCTATAAAGCTTCTATTGTTGCGTCCGCTACCATATTCCCCCAAATAAAATATTTTACAGGTATAGAATTAGATACTGTAGATGTATGTCTTCTAATACAACGTCCTATTTCTGAAAGACTAACATCCTCAACATTCCAGGCATGAATTTGACCTTTTTTAATATTGGAAACATTAGGTCTTTGGACTTCCCCATATTTTCGCAAACATTCAAAAAACATTCAAAATCACGTTTTTCTGTCTAAATTTTCATCTGACAATAAATTAAAGTACCAATAAAAGTCTTATAAGAATATTGCTCATTGTAGACAATAATATTAAATGAAGAAAGTGAAATAACAAACACAGTGATAATATTGGCTCAGCAAAAAAATAACTGCGTTTTTTACATGAAATTCAAACAAATAAATTTTCAATCATGAAACCGTTCTTCTAGTTCGACCGCAGCTGGGTAACATTCATGCTTGCAGTCAGAAGAGCAGAGAAGAGCCTCTCACTCCTGCCAACATTTCACCTGTCTAAGAGAACCATGAAGGGAAATAATAACAATTTCAAAATTAGAAATATTTTCAGAATCGTGAGCAGTCGTTTTGCATTTTTCCTTTAAGTCTTGAGTACGAGAGAAGGAAGTTATGAATTCACGGGTCATTTGGACCTCTGACTAAACATTCTACTTTCTACCCTTGATATTCTCAGTACGAAAAACTTTAAGAGAGATAGTAACAATATTTTCCTTGATAATAACATTTATTTCTTTTAACTCTCTCGAGAGAAATGAATGAAAGGTGAAAAGTTCGGAACCTACAAATAGCGCTTTTGTAGAAAGCCCCTTAAAAACGCCCAAAAAAAAATAGCTCGCAATATCTCCGGAAATTATCGTAGAAAATTGGTGAAAATTTATATTTAGAGTAATTTGAAGGTTTTCTTTCGTTTAATAAAGTGAAACTACAGTGTTGCCATTGAGAAAAACGAAGTGGATGCATAATTAAATATGAAGACGGCCCCTTATGCAAATTAAATTAATAGTAAATTAAAGTATGCGTTATTTGAAAACGAATGATGTATATAACTTTGCTGTACGACGAACGATGCCGAAATAAAGAGCAAGTGGGCCTTTTTTTTTCCGCAGCTGTACACAGGGGTTTGTAATGATAGGTCAAGAAATTGGACCTGCGACCTCTCAGTTACTGATGTGACAAGTATTTGTGTGTGTATTGTAATAAGAGGGAATCGCTATACGAATAAACTTTTGAATTTGAGATCAGCTGCTTAATTTATGCCAAATTTTTTTAGACATGATGTGGAACAGATAACCATGGTTATCTGTGGAACAGATAACCACGTATTAAAATTTATAATTTATATTTCTTAATGACTTTAACATGGTTGTATCACTGATAAAAAAAAAAAAATATCTTTGTCAGTGCTATGTCGTCAAAATCACGCTATATGTTTATTTGAAGTTCTTTAATTAAACATTTTTAATTACACCTTTAAGTATCTTTCTTTTAAACATTCAATTCCTTCCCTTCGAGATATTCGCTACTTTATCATTTCTCCCACACAAGATAGTCGAGATCGTCGTTGATACCCTATCTTGCCGCACGCAGTCGTTTTCATAGAAATCATAGATCCTTGGCAACGATGCCTTGATACGAAAAAGACGATAGATCGAAAGTTTTGTCTACCATGCATTCTGACGGTGGTTCTCTTTTCAAAATTGACAAATTGGGAAGCAACCTTCTTCTCTGTTATACTCCCTCAACAAAATGTAAGGGGATGATTTCCCCTCTGCCTTACGTTAATTCGTTATGGACGATTTTTGATTCACACCCATTTGGGCGCAAACTTTAAGGTTACATTTTTGTTAAACCTACAATTTCTCTCCAAGACAAAAGCTCTTTTAAGGTAATAGTTAAGACATAGGATCCCTCCCCCTTTTTTCATTTTTATAGGCAGGGATGGGACGCCCATTTCTAAAACTTAGGTGGTCTCTTATTGAGGCATAATTCTTTAATTAATTTCTTGGTCGAAGAGGAAAATATTATTTAATAGAAAGGGGCTAAATTATTAATTATTTATTAGAACTTTAATTATGAATGAATCGTTTGTCCCTGAGTTCTAACTTTATTCAGTAAATTTTGTTTAAAATATCTTTCAGACTTTATATAAATTTAGATGTCAAGTTTATTCTTTTTCGGTCAAGGAAATAAATTTATTTTAAAAATTTGATATATGTAATTGTTTTTTAAAAAGTAAAAAAAGTTACGTTCCCTATCTATTTTTATAACTAATTATTTTAAATAGTTTCCTTTTATTTAATAGAAAGGGGCTAAATTATTAATTATTTATTAGAACTTTAATTATGAATGAATCGTTTGTCCCTGAGTTCTAACTTTATTCAGTAAATTTTGTTTAAAATATCTTTCAAACTTTATATAAATTTAGATGTCAAGTTTATTCTTTTTCGGTCAAGGAAATAAATTTATTTTAAAAATTTGATATATGTAATTGTTTTTTAAAAAGTAAAAAAAGTTACGTTCCCTATCTATTTTTATAACTAATTATTTTAAATAGTTTCCTTTTATTCTTTTGTGAATTTTTACTGGTGTGTTTTACCCTCCAATGGATTATTTTCAGCTGGCATCCAAAAATGGATAAGTCCCTTTTTATTTCTTTACGGAGATTTTCAATTTATCAGATGCAGTCTAATTCGGGATTTTACACAACGTTTTGCATAAAAATATATATGATCACAATTTTGGCTTATATTTCCTTTTATTATTATTATTTCTTTTTAGTGCTTTTACACTGTGGTCTTTGTCAAATTTGGACGCTACAAGTGTTTTAATTCAAAATAATTATACCTGGCTATTTTATAATGTCACCAAGTAGAAAAGTCTCTATTTCTGTAATACCACTGAATGCATTATAATTATGTTGCATGTAGTTCAAAATTCAATGACTAAGGATATTTTATAATATAAAATTAATTTAAAGAACAAAATCAGTAATATTCTTTATTAAATTCGTTAGAAAATGCATGTTAAAGCATTTTTACATAACTAATATGACATAATTAATATGAAAGGAAAGAAACTTCAATGTTTATATTTCACTGGGGAAAAGGCAAAAAATGCATACCCAACAAAGGTACGTACACCTCTTATTAAGTTTAAAGTCACATCTCATGTTTTAAAGGCAAATCCAACTACCCAAAGAACTATCGCAAAATCTTCAAATATCTCTGTAGGACTTGTGAACAAAATTATAAAATCCTATTTAAAGTTAATCAAAGCAAAAAGCACGATGTTCTTCGCCTAACGCCGAAACATGTTTCTGAGCGTAAGACTATATGTAGATTGTTGTATGAAAATTATTTGGCGGGTGAAGAATGGAAATATGTAGTTACAGTTGATGAAGCTTGGATAAATTTATCCGACTGCAATAGAAAAAGATCAATTTACTACCGTAAAAGAGGAGAAAAAGACTTAACAAGTTGGTTTAGAGAAAAGAAGGAAAGTTTTTCTAAAGGTTTTATGGTCATTACTGGATTTTCTTATAACGGAAAACTTACAATAAGGAAAGCAGAAAAAAAATGTCAAAATTAATTCGGATTACAATCAGAAGTATCTTAACATCTACTTTTAAAGAAGAAATTCCGTCCCTTTATCCAAACAATCTTCACTGTGTTAAGTTCCATCAGGATAAATCTCCAAGCCATACCTCTAAATCTACTGCTTTATTTTTTGATAAAATGAGAAATGAAACTGGAATTGAAGCTATTCCCTTTAAATGCATCCCACCCAAGTCCCCTGACGTGTCTCCTATGGATTACTGTGCATTTGGACTTTTAAAACAAGTTCTTTATAAGCAGCATACCGAAACATTGGTTGGACTCTGGAAGATTGTGAAAGAGGAGTGGAACAATATCAGCCTTGATGCTTTAAGAAAAGGACGTTTATCTTGGAAATCAAGATATAATATGATAGCTCAAAGAAAAGGCTATCAGACTGAACACATGAGAAAATAAAATTCTTATATTTATTTCTATATATATCTTTGCAAAATCGTTACAAAAATGTGTACACACCCCCCTGTAGATGACAGGTATCAGGTGACTTGGTAAAAGATAATCTAAGTAAAATTCCTTAAATAAAAATGAATTCGCATTGACAAAATACCATAGGAATGGCTTCTTTCAGGATTTGATCCCATCTTATCATTTGGGGGAAAACACTTCCCTTTCCCTAGATCTGTGCAATACCCGAATGGGGTGAAATTTTACGGAGTCTTGTAGACACTGAATGGCATGACTATTTACGTTTTCTCTTCTATAACTTTAACCCTTTAACGCGCGGTGTCCTCGCCGTGAGGACACCAAACTCTGACGTTTTGACTGTTGTCAGTCACGAAGAATGGATTTGAGTTCTATAAAAATTGTTGCGAGTGACATAGCTCCACGAGAATCCTTTACTTTTTTAACACGTCATTTCCCGTAAAAAAATTGTCACGATTATTTTAACAGCGCTGACATCTGCTGAAAAATGGAAGAATGCGAGAGACAGCTGGACAGATGGCCCAATGCTGAAAAAAGGGCAGTCGTTGCCATCGCTCGACTTAACTACCAGCAAGATGGCGGACGATCGAAACGTTAATCGCCGCGATTAACGTTTCGATCGTCCGCCATCTTGCTGAAAAAAGGGTCTCTAGATCTGTGTCACGCGATTAACGTTTCGATCGTCCGCCATCTTGCTGGTAGTTAAGTCGAGCGATGGCAACGGCTGCCCTTTTTTCAGCATTGGGCCATCTGCCCAGCTTTCTCTCGCATTCTTCCATTTTTCAGCAGATGTCAGCGCTGTTAAAATAATCGTGACAATTTTTTTACGGGAAATGACGTGTTAAAAAAGTAAAGGATTCTCGTGGAGCTATGTCACTCGCAACAATTTTTATAGAACTCAAATCCATTCTTCGTGACTGACAACAGTCAAAACGTCAGAGTTTATTGTCCTCACGGCGAGGACACCGCGCGTTAAAGGGTTAAGGCCCAGTCAAAAAAATCTGGCCAGTCTTAAGTATGCAAGTATGTATGCACGTTTCTCCCTCTTGAAAATCCCTTACCAATTTTCAATAACACTGTGGATTTATTATAAAAATCCTATTCATAGTGTATTGTGCAACTGATTATTTTGTGTTTATGCGAATAAAAAATTTTTTTCTTAAATGATTCAGGTATTCCGAAAGCTCAAGGGCGAAAGGATACTGAGGAGGTAAGAGATTTCGGTGCATGTGGAGGCTCAAGACCAACTCATCAGTCACAGCCTATTTATTCGAAAGATACAGAAAATAAAAGTAAGATTTATTTTGTGAAAACTTTATTATAGTTTGCTATTTCAAAGTTAGAAATGTTATTTTTATGGCTTGAAGATAAGTTGAATTTTAAGAGTAATGAAAATAAGCAATTTTGATTCTTTTAGAAATTTCCTAAACATGTCGAAAATACTAACAATCGCGATTTTAGTGAGTTGAAACAAACATTATTTATGGTATTTTTCATTTGTTAACCCTTTGAGGCGCAACCCTTTCCCAGTGCTGAAAAAAAGGCAGCCGTTGACATCGCTCGACTTAACTACCTGCAAGATGGCGGACGATCGAAACGTTCATCGCGTGCCACAGATCTAAAGACCCTTTTTTGACGACAGCTGGCTGTGCGCAGGGGCGGATCCAGAGAAACCATCTGGGGGGGGCTCCGTTTTTCATTGGGATGATACAATGATTTCCCAGTACTTTTTCTCCCAATGTATAATTAGACATGGTATATCACAACTAAATAAGTATGCTGTCTGCTGCAAGAACCGTCGAAAGAAACTCGGAAGGGGGGGAGGGGGGCAGAGCTATCGTGCGCCCTATACCGATCAAGTTAAGGCCGATGCACATAAGCCACGTGTTTTGTGCGTTTCATTGGTCGACGGGACTGATACGGTAAAAAAAGTTCAATTGCTCTCTCCATTGTGTGGGGAGGACAGGGTTTTCAGTTTAGCACATTAATCTTTTGTTAGTAGATCCCGACTCGACTGGTCATTAAAAGTCGTAAATTTCGCCAGAAAAATGTCGCTTTAACCCCTGTAGACAAGACATGGCTAATCAGCAAGACCTTTATTCATGTTGTTGTTCGCTGGCCCTAATCATTAACATTTTAGTGTGTACAGAGTATAATTGCTGAATGCATTATTGAACCTATTTCACAGCCACCGTGCAATATACAGTGATCACAGCATATATTTGCGCATTTTAGGATGGCATTAAGTTTTCCAGATTAAGTAATTCCCATCCTTTTCTGTGAGGACTGTAGTAAACCAACCTTAATTGCTGTTTACAACTATTATCACTAGACCGCGGATTATATGCAA
>JAWZYV010016381.1:0-44743 GCA_038373885.1 Cheiracanthium punctorium
GGGAACTTCAACGTAGATACTTACGTAAATTCTGTTTCTGAAAAACAAAACAGTACACAGATATACTTAGATTTTATGTATAACGCAAGTAGGTCAAGTGCGCTAGTAAATTGACACTTTGCCAGATAATTTATTATAATAAAGCTTCTGTTTCAAAATTGTTATCAAATGGTGCTATCTAGTATCAATTTAGACATCTGTCTTCGATTTTATGCAATATTTGTTTTTACCTCCAGGGGCTCTAGATAACAGAAGCTGAGATTTTAAACTTTATTGCTAAACAAACGTCTGAATTTCAGTAGATGGCTTAACCCTACAAGGCTCAATTTTTTTTCTGTGTCTGAAATAAATATATGTGATAATGTTAGTGATTATTATTTGGGAAAAATAGTTTTAAAAATAATAGTCTAATATTTTACTAGAAAATCACTTTTTTTATTTCAGTTTTGTACTCGGGTTACTGGGCCTTGGCTATACCTTTTTGGTATTTATTTTGAAATTTTAGTATTCAAATCACACTTAGTAATTTTTTCCCGGTCAAAACTCTTTGCAAACTATTTTTTGTTAATTTTCTCAAAGAACCTGAACCACATCCGAAAGATTACTGTTTAAATTTCAATCAGTTTTGGGTATAATATGAACGGTAAGTATATCTACACGCAACAGTCTGAATTACATCGTTGCTATCTATGTATAAATACTCTTAAAAACCGACAGATATCTAAACTGATATTTTATAGACGTAGAGTAATAATTAATGTGGCTATTACACATATAGTACCAGGTGCCTTGTAGGTTTAATCCTGAAATTGAGATTACCGTATTTACCCTCATATCAGTCGAGAAATTTTGGTAAAAAAAAAAGGCTTTAAAGTGGGGAAGGGTCGACTTATACGAGGGTTCTTAATTTTTTTTTTTTAATCAGAAATAAAGAATGTTCCTTTGAAAGACAATTGTTGTGTTCCCGCATTCCATAACACAGTGTAGTCGATTTCCATACCATAAAGAATGTAGCGATACAGAGATTGGAAACGTGTATCATCATGAGCCGATGACGTCGAATGAATTTTGTGAATTGTTTGGCGAGTCCAATATTGAATCAGATCTTGAATCAGTTTAACTTTGTATGTCACTAACTTAGTTCTGTCATAAAATTATTATTAATTATCCGTTTAATTTTGTATACTGCTTTTGTATATTATTATCTCTATTATTGCACATTTAGTACTTTCTTTTTTATTCAGATGATTTTGAATAAATGTATTTTTTTTTAATTGAAATTCTTGATCGGTAAATTGAAAGGTAGACTTATACGCAGGTAAATACGGTACTTTATTATCAACCTGTTTCTAATTGAAGATTATTTTTTTTAAATCAATATAATCTGAACAATATCAGATAACAGTACATAAAATAATTTGTACAGAATTTCCATACCATAATATACAGAAAAAGCCACCTACTAGGTGCCCCCATAGTAAAGAGACCGGCTTTAGTAGTGGCCAATCCCTCCAAGGCAGAGGCCCGCCACTGGGAAAAAAAAAAAAAAAAAAAAAAAACTGGCTGCCCGCACGTGAGCTTGCGGAGCCGCAGTAAATGCACCAATGTGGCTTCATTGGTGCATTGGTGCGATATGCCAGCGAAGTGTGACATCAGAACAATGCTCTCCACTTCGCTTTGCTGAGTGTCATCATCGCGGCGTTTAGCAGTACGAAACGGGGAGTATGAATCCAGCTTCACTTAAAAATAGCGGTGGTGCTTGAAAGGCATTTTTTCCCGAATTTTATCGTTTATCCGCTCCCACAGATCGCGATTTTCTTTGAAGATTTGGGGGGGGGGCTGCACTTTTGCGGTGTTTTACGGTAAAAAAATTTATTTATTTAATATGAGTTGACAATCACCGGGTTAAAAAATGTATCTCGCCAGTAATTAACACTTATGTGATTTATTGGTGTTTCTATCAAGTTCGTGATAATTGCATAATTTTTTTAGGAAATGCAATAAATAGCTATTCAGAAGGTTCTCGGCTCGGAATTCTGCACAGTAATATACAAGGTATCCCAAAAATGTGGTAACATGCTTTAATTCTTTATGAGAATCAAGAGGGCAATATACTTGAAGAAAAAATCAAAATAAGGTAGGAAAAGAGAATAGGTTAGGTGCACCAGTAACTAAAACTACGAGTTAATTTATTAAAATTTTATTTCAGAACTTTATTAATTGGTGCTAACTAGTACCAATTTAGCACTAATCTTCAATTTTTTCGCAACATTTTTTTTGTAATCCTCAAGAGTTCTAAGCATCAAAAATTGAGATCTCAAATTCGGTGCTAAAAATTGCCAGATTCTCAGTAGCTGGCTTAATGCTGAAATTCATTATCAATCAGTTCATTATTAATAAATATAGTAATAAATTCCTTAAATGACTTCGACCAGTCCAAATCTTTAATTTTCTTAACTTTAAGTTATTTGTTTACAAATTTGAAGGCTTGCTTTGAATCATTATGCTGTTGAAACATCCTGTGCAACCAGGGGCGTAGCCAGAAATTTTTCATGGGGGGGGGGTTACGACTACTACAACTCATATATATGTATGCGTATGTGTGATAATAGAGTGAAGAATATACATTTTATATGGCAAAAAATTTCTCATGGTGGGGGTTATGACCTCCCTAACCCCTCCCGTGGCTACGCCCCTGTGTGCAAGGCATTTGCCCCGAGTATAAGGTATCATGGATGCCCGTAGACTGTGTGCAGGGGTCTCTGCAAAAAAAAAAACCTCTCATCTGGGCAAAAAATCGGAAGATCTGATTGAAGTTTGCTAAGGAGCACGAGATGCGAACAACAAAGTGTTGTAAGAAAATTTTTGGAGCTATGAATTCAAATTCAATTTGTTTGGAAGTGAACGCCGACGTTTTATTGGTCGCCCAAACGTTACCAGAATAGATCCTCGGTACCGAAGTCCAGCATTAAAGAACGGAAACGAATCAGCAATGATTTAAAAGTCAATCAGTAAGGAAGTTAAAAACACTTTCGAAACGTGTTGCAGTGCTAAATGTGCGTGACATTGTAAGGGCATTTCATTAATATTTAAAATGAAATATGCCTGCCTGGGGTATTACCATAAAAAGTTTCATGTGAATTAGAGATGTTTGAAGTAATTTTAATTGGCGGAGTTCACGATCATTCGTATAATCCACCTGCGGTGAAATCTAAATATATGTCTTCAAACCTTTGATATGCGGTGTCCTCACCGTGAGGACAAAATTCTGACATTTCGACTGCTTTGATTCACGAAGAATAAATTTGATTTCAATAAAACACTTAAGGAGGACATAGCTACACGAGAAACCTTATCTATTTAGCTCACAATTTCCCGTAAAAATTATCGATTATTTGTAAAATGGATGTCCGAATTACCCTTATGAGTACCAGCAACTACTGAGAACTGGAGAGTGTGGCGAAAATATACATTCAAATAGAAGAAAAACTAGATAGACTGCTCAATGTAAAGAAAGTGGGGCCGTATCCATCGCTCGATTAGACTACCAGCAACATGTCCGGCGCCGCACAGCCAGCTGTGTCAAAAATATTCTTTAGCTGTGTGACACGCGATGGGTGATTCGATCCACTTCCATGCTGCAGGTAGTTATAAATAGAGCGAGGGCAACGGCTGCACTTTTTCGACATTGGGAAATGGTTGCACTAAAAAGGGTTTAGGATGCTCATCGATCATCTTCGACATGGTAGTAATTTTCTTTTACGAATGCATTTTATAATTATTGGAGGGAAAATATTAGTCACAGCATTTGACTTCATGTATTTTAACGTATGTATGAACGAGTATATAAATCATTTTTAAAAATTTAACAACAAGAAATCAAATGTATCTTTTACCTGTTACGATCTGAAGTTGCCTGAAAATATAAAATGTAACATATCATAATACGCTTGGCTTTTTAAAATGAAACTAAAGTATTAATTTTATTAAATAATAGATATCATAATTAAATCAATGATACATTATTAAAAGTTTAAAAGTAAAACTAAATTTTTTAATGGTAAATGTGTGAACTATGCAAATCTTTCCTCTTAAAGCGTAAAATTGCAAAACTAAGGCCGCAGAAATAATATTTTATTTAAATTAGATCTCTTTAGCTTAAATTGAGTGACCACCTGCCATTAGCCTAATTTCATTTCATTTCCCTATTATGCGAAGCGTGTACAGAAGTTTACAAATTTGAAATTAATTTTCGCAAAATCTCAAAATCTAATCAAAAATTTGAATACGTACGATACCTTTATAGCTTAAGTTGAGTGACCGTTTATCAGCATACTAAATTTCATTTCATTCGCTTTAGTTATATCACTTGAACCGGCAGCAAAAATTCACTTATTTTGAACAAAGTTTATCAAAATTTTCAAAAAATTTGAAAAATTATTTTTTACTTTGAGGGACCACCTGCCTATATTTTATATCTATAGAAATAAAATTAGACTTTTGTCTGTACATTTCTTGGAATTCAAAAATTTTGCGATTTCTATCCGTTTCAAGCACCCGGGAATCCGATGCGACCCTCAAAAAAAAGTTTGTCTGTCTGTCATTTTGTCATTCTGTCATTCTGTCCTTCTGTCATTCTGTCATTCTGTCCGTGACGCTTTTTTTGTTTAAGCATCACGTAAAAACGGCTGAAGCGAATGATATGAAATTGGGTGTCATGATAGGTGGTCACTCAACTTAAAACATAGGCGTCGAATTTTTAAAAAATCTTGATTAGATTTTCAGATTTTGCGAAAATCGTTTCAAACTGCGTAAATTTGTGTTCAAGCATCACGTAAAAACGACTGAAGCGAATGATATGAAATTGGGTATCATGATAGGTGGTCACTCAACTTAAAACATAGGCGTCGAATTTTAAAAAATCTTGATTGGATTTTGAGATTTTGCGAAAATCCTTTCAAGCTGCGTAAATTTGTGTTCAAGCATCACGTAAAAACGACTGAAGCGAATGATATGACATTGGGTGTCATGATAGGTGGTCACTCAACTTAAAACATAGGCGTCGAATTTTAAAAAAATCTTGATTAGATTTTGAGATTTTGCGAAAATTGTTTCACACTGCGTATTGTGTTCGCACATCACGTAATAACAGCAAAGGTGAAAAAATGGTATTTGGTGAAATGATAGGTGGTCACCTTAAACAATAAGCATCTAAAAAAAAACCGATCAGATTTTGGGATTTTGCGAAAATCGTTTCAAACTGAGTGAATTTTTGTTCACACATTACGTAATAACGACAAAAGCGAATGATATGAAATTTGGTCACATGATAGGTTGTTGTTCAACATAAAGTATAGGTGTCCAATTTTTTAAACTTTTTATTAGATTTTGAGATTTTGTGAAAATTCTCCCAAAATGCGGTTATATTTTTTCAAGCATCGCGTAATAACGACTAATACGAAATTTGGTGATATGATAGGTAGTTGCTAATCTTAATTTATAGGTGTTGAATTTTTAAAATATTTTTATTACATTTTGAGATTTTGTGAAAATCGTTTAAAAATGCTAAAATGTTTGTTCCAGCATCACGAAATAAAGACAGCAGGGAATTAAACAAAATTGGGTGACATGATAGGTTGTCACTCCCCTAATAGCACCGTGACCAAAATGAGAAGTCACAGTGACATCGCATTTCCGTCACGCGACATCGCGAATGAGTCACAATTGAGTCACCTTGACTGTCTAATGTCCTTCCGCGGCAACGTAACAACGTGACGTCACCGTGACGTCAAATCGGGACTTATTTGCGACATTGTGACTTCAATGCGACGTCAAAGGGACGGATATTCAATAGGACCGTGCCGGAAATGTGAAGTCACCATGACTTCGCATTGAAGTCACAATGTCACAAATAAGTCCCACTTTGACTTCGCGGTGACGTCACCTTGACTGTCTAATGTCCTTCCGCGGCAACGTCTCAAGGGGACGTCACCGCGAAGTCAAATCGGGACTTATTTGTGACATTGTGACTTCAATGCGACGTCACAGCGACGGGAATTCAATAGCACCGTGCCCTAAATGTGAAGTCACCAGGACTTCGCATTGAAGTCACAATGTCACAAATAAGTCCCACTTTGACTTCGCGGTGACGTCACCTGGACTGTCTAATGTCCTTCCGCGGCAACGTCTCAAGGGGACGTCACCGCGAAGTCAAATCGGGACTTATTTGTGACATTGTGACTTCAATGCGACGTCACAGCGACGGGAATTCAATAGCACCGTGCCCTAAATGTGAAGTCACCAGGACTTCGCATTGAAGTCACAATGTCACAAATAAGTCCCACTTTGACTTCGCGGTGACGTCACCTTGACTGTCTAATGTCCTTCCGCGGCAACGTCTCAAGGGGACGTCACCGTGAAGTCAAATCGGGACTTCTTTGTGACATTGCGACTTCAATGCGACGTCACAGCGACGGGAATTCAATAGCACCGTGCCCTAAATGTGAAGTCACCAGGACTTCGCATTGAAGGCACAATGTCACAAATAAGTCCCACTTTGACTTCACGGTGACGTCCCCTTGACTGTCTAATGTCCTTCCGCGGCAACGTCTCAAGGGGACGTCACCGTGAAGTCAAATCGGGACTGATTTGTGACATTGTGACTTCAATGCGACGTCACAGCGATGGGAATTCAATAGCACCGTGCCCTAAATGTGAAGTCACCAGGACTTCACATTGAAGTCACAATGTCACAAATAAGTCCCACTTTGACTTCACGGTGACGTCACCTTGACTGTCTAATGTCCTTCCGCGGCAACGTTTCAAGGGGACGTCACCGTGAAGTCAAATCGGGACTTATTTGTAGAATTGGAACTTCATTGTGACGTCGTAGTGACTTTACTTTAATAGCACTGTGAACTAAATGTGAAGTTATCGTGATGTCGCGAATGAGTCAAGGCGACTGTCAAATGTCCTTCCGCGGCAACGTCACATCGTAACGTCACCGTGAATTCAAAATATGACTTAGGGGTGACCATGTGTCTTCAATGCGACGTTACGGTACCGTCACCCAAACAGCACCGTGACTTTAATGGAAAGTTCATTGTGCAGTCATCCTAACGGCATTATTTGTTATTATTCTTAATTTTTTTAAAATCAGAATAGGACATTATAAGTATATATCTAAACAAGTTTCTATTTCTGAAAAAATGTAAATAAAATAAAGTGTTTTAAACGAAAATGTGTAAAATAATAAATGATAATTTTTGGCATGAAAAAAATGAATTTGTAGTATAATTGATTTTTAATAAAACGAGTAACAAATAATAAATCTGAATACAGTAATAATCAAAGAAGCTACTAAAAAATGTTATATTTCGGTTTTTAAAAAAATCCTATAAAACTGCCTCTTAGGTAAACACAACCAGAGGGGAATAGAGGCACAGGTTTGACTCCTTGCGTTCGCCCTTCAGCAACAAAATCCCAAACCTGCCCAAGGCAACTAGTTGAATAATCTGTTCACTCTCCAATCTCTGCTAAGGTGTAATTTTCTTAATGGTTTTTAAGCAGTAGTGTATAGAAAAAACACTCAAAATACTGGTATTAAAATATAAAATAAATAAAAATTTTGATAATAAATAATTAAAATTAATGATTTAGTTAAGATTTATTTATTTTTTAATAGAAATTACCATAAACTAACTGCACAAAATTAAGCATCTCAAAAATAAACGTCCTCTTTTAATAACTTTTTCTTGGGACTACACCATTGGTTTTAACAGTTATTTTTAATTTTGTCATAATATTGGCAGTTTTGTAATTTCATCTTTGTTTGGATAACATATCACTAAATATTATATTTTAAAATAGTTATTACATGAAATCAATGGAATTTTTTATATTGGGCTGCTTTGAGAAAGGCTCAAAAGCACTGTTTTAAACCATTAGAGAAGTATTTTTAAAGAAAAATATTCTTATTTATTTGTGTATTGGATTTTTAAAACACACATAAAATCATTAAACATTCTTTATTTGAACTCCTTAATGAAACTCGCAGACTCTACAAATATTTATAAATATAAATTCAATGTATTTTCAATTGTTTCAAAAGTGCTATGTATATTTAAAATTATTCTCTTATATATTCCAAAATGATCATTTTTATTATTTTCCCAATCTTACTGTCTGCTACCAATTTTACAGGTTTGAAATCACCGAATAACCTCTATCCTGCAATTTAATGTTTTATATATACATTATACATAATAAATACCCAGACAATCTCTTTTTTATAAAATGTGAATTCAGTACTGCCACAACTTATGAATATAGGAACGTGACTGAAATGACAATTAGAATAATTTCATTCTCAGATTTGTACAAATGGCAAACATGTTAACACAGATCATCGTAAACCTGGCAGAAAACAAATTAATTCAATTACTAAAATAATTGAGCGAACAAATTCTGTCTTTTTTAGTTTCTTTTGTTGTGCATGGATTCTTTGTTACTACATTACTTAAATTTGCTTTCATATAAATGTTAATTATTAAAGTTTACGTATTATTTCTCTGCCCCCGATAAAAAAAAACACAAATTTATGAATGCAGAAAGTACAATCGGGTAATGTAAAAACATTTTATTCTTCAACAAATTTACATAACAAAGCAAACACAACAACAAAACAAAGAAAAATATGGCAAATTTACGAATTTCCTACATCATGTTTGATTTCCTGCAAGAGAAGAAAATTATTAGATTATTTAATAAATATATTCAATTCTGCCGTTCTGCCAAGAAACATCTGCTTCAAGAACTGAAATAAAAAACTTAACTTCATCTTAAGGTCAATGACCAAGATTTTACTACGTTTAATTAACGAATTTTAATGTGTACCCAAATTTCTGTTTCATACCTGTATAAAATTACAAGGAAAAACACTAACTTCATTAGGATTACTTAAAAGTGTAACTTTCTTTATACTTAAAAATCTCAAACTATTTTAACTTAAAATAAAACTAAATATGACTTAAAGTAGAACAGAAAAAAGACACTAAAGAGATGTTTGGGGGGGGGCGGGATACTCTTCAACCATGACTGTATTAGGAGATATATTATTTTTAAACTTTTTTAAATAGTATGTTTTCCGTAAAAATATTCTAAAATTAGTTATATTGATAAATGTGTGGTGGTTAATTTTTTTTAATTTCTACTAGTATTGTATAAATAAAATGAATATTTTAACGTTTAAATTACATATTTTATACAAAATTATTAATATATACTGAAAAAGATAGTTTTTATAAATTATTTTTTCAATATATTTAAATTGTTTTAACAATGTGTGAAACATGTTTGCAATTATTGCTCTAAGATAAAAAATATACAAATATTATCTTTTGTTAGATATCCTTTGGATTTTTAGGAGGACCTTTGGATTTTTAGCACTAGATTGCTATTTTGTTCACGCCGCTTTTTTTAGTGACATAATTTGTAGCAACCCGTTTTTGTTGCACTTTTCAATTTCTAATGTTGCATGGAATTTTTTTAAAATAAATGTTGATATTAATCTTCATTCTAAGCCTCTTTTTTATAAAATTGTTAATGTGCATTATTATTATTATTATTATTATTATTATTTTGAATTAACATCCAAATTACTAAAGCTACTGACAGGCCAAGCTTTGGATCAGTCTTGAATTAAGTCTATCAACATGACTGGAAGGTTTTACAATGATGATTAAAAACACATTCCAGTGCATACATAAAATCTATAAGATTATCAGATTTAGAATACATAACTTGTTTTTTTAAGTATGACAGATTAATTTTATTGTTTTAAAATGTAGCCTGCTCTGTTCATTACAAATGAGTCAGTGCTAGACAGTACTCTGCTATCATCAGATGAACTAGCAAAATAGTAAAATGAAGAGTGAAATCTAGAATTTAGACTTTATTGTCGGTGTTTATGGTTTAAACAAAAAAATATGGCATGTTATGTTTTCAGTAAGTAATTCTTTTGTTTGTTTTGTTTCTAAGCCAATCTTAGACAGCTTAAATTTAATGGACAATACCAGATAATTTATAGCTCAATTCTGACTAGCAGAATTTACTTCGAGGAAAATGAAATTCAAATTTTAAAAATGTCTGGCTTACAAAAATTGATTTGTTAAAATAAATATTTTTGAAAAATGGTAACTCATGGTATATTACACAGAGCCTGTTGGTAGATTCATATCCAACTTTCGATGTCATGATCATCAACCCTCCTTGATGTCTTAATTAATCTCTACCAAAATAATTTTTTCCATGTGTAAGTCACGCAAAAATAAAAATACTTTATCATCCTAATTAAAAATAAATAAATAAATAAATAATAAACAAATGAAAAAAACATACTCATGTCTTTCCTTTGCATATTTGAGATAGCTTTGCATATAGTGATTTGCTTTATCCTCTTCCACGTCCGGATATTTAATTCTGAGGCTTTCTGAAATTATAAGTAGAAAATTACTCAAGACATATAAAGAACACTCATGAAGTCGAACACACAGAATAAAAGCCCAAAACTGTTAAACTTAATTAAGTTACAAAAACTAATAAATATTTTTCATGCAGTATCAATGACTGCTGTCTTCTATCCAGTGGCGGATCCAGAAATTCTCTTTTAAGAGGGGCTAAATTTTGATAAAAGCTTATTTCACCCAAAGAAAATATACAATAAAGCAAAATTTTAGTCTAAACAAATGTAAAAATTTTTGGAAGGGGCTAAGTGATTAAAAAAGATCACTTTACATATTCAAAGTGCATAATGAAGCAGAATGTTACCCTCTAGCTATCTCTTTTGGGGGGGGGGGGTGAAGCTCCCAAGCCCCTCCCCTGAATCCGCTACTGCTTCTATCTATGCACCACTGTCATTACACAAAAACTTTGGATTGATTAAACTTTGAGAAATGGCAACTATACGTGATTTTAAATTGCCATACTTACTTAGTAAAACTTGTGGCAGAATTAGGCTTTTGAAATCCTGCTTTCCATTTCGCCCATTCCATGTGTATGTCTGAGCGGCATCCAATGTTATAAGTTTATTGAGCATTTTGGTGGTGCAGTCTTTTTCATCTGCACCTCATTTTAACTGTTCCATTTAAAATGCGAAAAGGAACTCCAGTCTGTGTCTTGACAAAATATTTTTTTAAAAGTTTACTGTCAGGGTTGCTTGATTTAAACAGTTATTTCTAAGCGCTTTGTTTAAACAATTTTTCTCATTCCAAATCTGTTGTACTGGCTTTAAATTATTTCTAAATATTAGGGTTTCTTTAAAATATTTATTTATTTATGTTTTATTTTTCAATGCAATGCAAGATATTTTATGCAAAAAAGTTTTATTTGGTGAACACAAGTGAATAACATTTTCCCTTTCCTTAATTGAGCTGTTCTCACAGTTTTACATCAAGTTATATAATAACTGTTTTAACAGATATTTTTTTCTTCTTGCTGTATTTTTTTCATATATGAAGTTCAGTATTCGATAATTTATCCATCTAATTTTCTATATATCGTCATTCTTGCTTATTTTAGCAAGTTTTATTTTTTTAAATTTATCTTAAAAGTTTAATAAGTTTTGTTAAGTAGAGAAAGAGTTTTAGAAGATATAAATTTAACTTATAAAGCTTAATATTTTGACCTTTTGCATTGTAGTATAAATACTTTTTACTAATTTCATGACAATTTGGTAAACGGCTGAAGTGTGTAGCTCGAGGGTTCCTGCCTACCGCGCGGCTATTTTCTCTAGGCGCGTCAGAACTCCTCAAAACGTCCTCCGCCCAAGACATACCTTAATTAAGCAGACAGCCTTCGTGTAGATCTGCCTTAACCACAAAACAAAAGTAACTTTCATGATAATTTACACTGGAAGTAAAAATTTTAATATTTTTAATATTAAATAAAAATCACAATCACTTCCAATGCCTATTATAGAGGGTGCTTAAAAAACACTGACCTAGGATTTTCTTCTTTATATATTGACCTTATACATATAGAATAAATTAAAAAGTTATTTTAATGTACCGAATTAAAACTTTCAGGAGATTAAATGTAAACAAACACAAACTTTTAATTTTTATAAAGCCCTCTTACAAAAATTCCCAATAACTAAAATATGCCTCTATACATTAATGAAGTGATTTAGAAAGTTTCAGTTTGTCCCATAAAAAGGCTTGCAGATATATTTAATCACAGTTGGTTAGGGGTAATAAGCTTTGCAATACTAATAATAGTAAAAATATAATTATTAAAACTATTCCAAAACTAGTTCAAAATTAAATTTAATTACAGTTATATATAGCCGATATTTTACATTTTAAGAAATAAGTTTCAAAGAATCTTTAGCCAGTTTCCTTTCAAACGGGTTTTTTTCGCATTTAGAAATGAAAATTTGTTTGAAAGCATTACACTTATGCTAACATCTGATTTAAAAAGTTCTTTTTAAGTAAGTTTTTTTAAATTGACTTATTAATACCATAATTTAATTCTGAAAAAAAAGCATGTCTAAAATAAAAGTAGTAATATTTAAATTAAATACTTTAAAAATAAAAATATTTATATGTAAATATATGTACTTATAAATCATTCATTCTAAGAATTATTATTTAAAACCAAGGAGTTAACCATGAACCAAAGATAAATTACCATGAATCAGAATAAACTCTTGCAATTATAAAAAGAAAACCAGTAATAATAAGCCATAGCTGATTACAAATCAGACTGAGTGTGATAACATACTACAGAGAACGTGCATGTTAAATCTGGGGATCTTAGATTCTCTTTTTAGGGTTGCCTGTTAGATGAGATTAGTATAAGATGAGATAGGTATTTAAAATTTTCGAAACTACTATGTTATTGAATGACTAGTTCTGGACTTTGTCCTAAGAATACAAACAAATTGATCAATCAGTTTATTTAAAAAAAAAGGCGCTTAAATTAGTATTATTGTTATTATTACTCCTTTGTTTATTTTCTAGTTATTTTTTAATCTGGAACAAGTAGTTTCTGTAGAGTCTGAGTGAGAAAAACATCACACTGGAAATGCTTCTGGTAAAAGCATCCACTAGTATAGTAACGTTATTGAATAATGGACAAAAATTTCTTTTAATGAATGTGAAGATGGTATATAACTAAATGTTAAGACCTTTTTTTGCGTTGCATTGTAGGGATAAGACAGTTGCTTAATTTTATCGGGAGAGTTTTCCAAAAAGATTTTAGTATCCTTTAAATAAGGTAGATTATTTATTGCTACGACAATAAATTTAGATAAAACTGATAGAAAAAATCACAATATTAAAAAAAAAATCATAAAACGGTAAAGGGCAATGAGGCGTTTCGGACGGCATGGGCTACGCTGTATACTGTACTTACAAATCAGGCACAGTTCTTGGAAAAGTTGTCTGAATGGCAGTTTTCAGTAGAAATAAATACAAAATACACTAATGTTCCTATGTTTACGCCTTTTTGGACGCCTACTTGTTTCTCATATTTTTTTAATTCACCCCCCCCCCCCCGCTTCTCTTCTCAAAATACAGAAGCATTCAATATTGTGCCCTTTTTCCGTGCTTCGTAAATTTAAGTATTTTAAAAAATTACAAACTTCAACTGCTTGGTGGTGTTATTTATTTTACAAAAGATGCATCATTTTACACAATTATTGGGTTTTCTTCCTGTTTTCTCATAAATAAAGCAAAAAATGCAGTTCCAGTAAAATATTCGATGCATTTATCATTTTCTAAAAATACAATGCTATACATATTGTTTGCAGTTGAATATATTACCTGCTTCTGCCAAATTGTCTATTCTGTTGCACTAATTGTCCACACTGTTACATTCTTTGCTTAACAGAGTGAACAAATAATTATAAAAGCAGGGCTAGAGATTGTAAGTTTTAAGCAATAATAAGAATAAACTTTACATAAATAAACTTCATGAATTATATATTGATTCCCAGAAACATATTATTTTACAAATTTTTATGAAATAAAAATTTTAATGTAATATAGTGGACATTTACTTAATGCATTGAAGTAATAATAGACATGTAATGCAACCTAACTTCTTGGAAATTTTATCGAATATGGCTGACTGCAGGTGAACAGTGAACACTTCAGGCAGTTCAGTGGTGTTACAATTTTTTTATATAATATTAATTCTTTTGAAAATAAATTGCTGTAACAGAGTGGACCTTACAGAGTAATAAAATCTGGGACACTGACAATAAGAAAAGAGTTAATTTTACTGTCAGTCTTTTAAGGAACTTGTGTTTACATACAGTCAGGGGCGTAGCCAGAAATTTTTCATTGGGGGGGGGGGGTACGACTACTACAACTCATATATATGTATACGTGTGTGTGATAATGCAGTGAAGAATATACATTTTGTATGGCAAAAAAAATTCTCATGGGGGGGTTATGACCCCCCTAACTCCCCACCCTTGGCTACGCCTCTGCATACAGTTAATTATTCTGCTTAAACAGGTTAATATATTTGAATTGTATAAACTTCAGCATGGGACATGTTTTTCACTCTTAAGCTATTAAAAACTTATTGTGGATATCATACGTTATCTAGAATTTAAAGGAAAATATCCAACGAAGCAAAATAAAACAAGGAATAAAAAACAAGTATGGTTACGTTAACATTATTTACCATTATTTAAATAAAAAATCATATTTTCTTGGACATAGTTTTTACTATTTTTCTCGGAATGACACATAAATATTTAATAGTGAAAAAATATGCATATTTACTGAAGAAGTTGGCAGATATTTAAAAGAAATAGCTAGTTTTAAACAAATTTTTAGTACATTAATTTCGTACAGTCACATACTTATTATTTATGAATCCAAAATCTTGCAGAATTCCAGCTAGTTTAACTAAAAGGATAACAACAATGATATAGGAGTGTAGCATAGTTAAAGTAAAGAACTGTATCAAAATTAAAGCAAATAAGTATTCCCAGGGGCGTAGCCAGAAATTTTTCATGGGGGGGGGGTTACGACTACTACAACTCATATATATGTATACGTGGGTGTGATAATGTAGTGAAGAATATACATTTTGTATGGCAAAAAATTCCTCATGAGGGGGTTATGACCCCCTAACCCCCCCCTCTTGGCTACGCCCCTGAGTATTCCTAATTAAATTTTTTATTACCATTAGATTAAAGTGATTGCTTAAATTATCAGAAATTAATTACTACTCCAATATTCCCTATTTTTTGCTTCTTAAGAATTTTGAAATGTTATTCAATTAAAAGAAAAAAATCACTGCATACCTTTTCATATAAATTCTAAATAACATTAATCACAAATTTTGGCAATCATCAGATGTTTAGGAATGTAAAACTGGAAATAAACGTCTGGTTTTTTTAATGGTATGTGCCATAGCTTACAATCTATTTCTGAGGCAAGCCATGCCTTTTAGAGATGAGACGGGCTCAGCCCGAGCCCGAAAGCCCGAGCCCGAGCCCGGGCCCGAACCGGGCTCGGGCTCTGTAATTCACAATTGCGTTCGGGCTCGGGCTCGTGAAAAATTTCTCCTTTATTGAACATACTCCTTGAAACAGATTTTAAAAAGTGATTCATGAGGAGAATAAAAGAGTCAACTCCGGTTATAGGGAACCTCTGGGGACCATCAAATTTCGTCCACTATATCCGAAGTTCACTAAAACCCAAGTGTCTTCATGATGGATAGAGGTACTGTATGTGAATCGGGACTAATGGTCTGCATTCACTATAGCCGATGGTTCACTATAACCGGAGTTGACTGTACTTATAAAAAAAATAGTGGCACTGGCGCACAGTGGAGTATTCGCATCAAAATCCTGGCCAAAAGTCGAAAATTTTAAATTTGTTTAAAAACAGTAATATATATGTTTTTGGATAGCCTAGTAACTGATGCATCATGTAATGCATGTTTTTCGACCATAATTCATATCCAAAAGATGCAACACTCGGTACAAAAGCAAGTTTCTTCATTTACGGCAAGAGATTTCAGCATTTCCTATTACTTCGTCTTGCTTTTTTTACGGGCTCTTTAAATTAATTTACTGATTTGATACTAAGTATAATTGTAGTAAAATATATGTATTTTAATTATATGTATCTATTAGCTTGAAAAAATAATATGACATTTTTTTAAAAAATTTAAACTTTTTTTTTCTAATTTTTTTTCAAAGATCCACATTTCAAAAAGCTTTTTAAAGGGGTGTCGCGGCTTGTCGCGCCTAATTTCAACTATAATCGCAATTATTACAGTATTGAGTGTCTATTCCAAGAAAAAAATGTTCCCCCAACATCCACCATTTTTATAAAAAAAATTATTTATACAGCGCCATTTTTATTTTTTCGATAATTTTTCGACCGGTTTTCGCAAAACGGATACAAACATACGCGCTTGTATTTCTCATAAACTATAAATTATGTGCAAGTGTTTGGATAAATGTATATAAAACATCATTTCAGTTAAGATTTAACATTGGTATTTTAAATTCAGTATTTAATTTCTTATTTTTCTGATGTAAATTTGCTATAAGAAGAAAATTTCTACATATTCCAAAATTGCCCTTTCTTAGTCCTGTAAATAGGCCCATCTATTTACAGCTTAGTTTACCATTTATGTGGTAAATTGTGTCCAAAGCAAAAACTCCCCATTTTTGGATCTTAAAGCTTGGCAACTGTGACTTCGGGTCATTGGAGTGTTTGTAAACAGAAACACGTGCTAGCTCTTTAAGTCATTTTGAAGTGTTGGCTTGAAATAAATTACTTTCTCTTCCAGCTTGGAATGGGATTTTATGGGTTTCAAGAAAGCTTCTTTTAAGCAGTGTCCTTTTAGCTGCTCTAGACAAAGGCCAAGGACAAAGAGCAAGCCTTATTACAGTGAGACCCTACAACTTCTCTGCCAGAGGGGCCCGATGGTGGTCCCCCCCCCCTCTCTCTTTCTTTCTCTCTCTCAAAAAAAAAAAAAAAAAAAAAAAGTGATTCTGAGTGAAGACGAATATCAGAGTTCAAAAGAATCAGAATGAAAAAGTTAATCTTCAGAAGTCATTAGAAAACTAGTTAACATGTAGTAACCCTATAGTAACTACATTTAGATAAGTAAAAAATCTAAAAAAATTTTATGATAAAAATTGATTTATAGATAAGTAGTATTATATTTATAAGTATTATTAAAGTATTACATTTATATATTTTTATTGTGGTTAAGGCACAGCTACACGGCTATTTGCCTAACGGGAAGGTTGCCTTGGGCGAGGGGCTTTTTAAGGGGTTCTAATGCATATTCACGTGACATCTGGAGAAAATCGCCCAAAACTCCAGACCGTTAGATCGACAGCCGCGTAGTATTACATTTATAAGTGGTATTATACAATAGCTGTACTTCCCAGTAAGGGACACTCCCCGGACAAGACATTTGTTAGAAACCAACTTCTTGTCGTTTGGTGATATATCGCCAAATTTGGCGATAACACGCTTTTTTATATAATTTAAGAAGTACATAATACTAAAAAGTAAGTCAAAAGTCAACAGTAATGATTTTAACGTTAAAACACATGAAAAATATTTTTGGCCAGGATTTTGACACAAATACTCCACTGTGTGGCGCCTAGAAGGTGCGTGAAACTCTTTGGATATTTCAGAACGGCGGCTTATATTGATTAGTTAGTCATGTGATCCGACATTATTTGATAAACAATGGATCATATGAAGAATTCAAAAAATTGCGATGAGGAAGTTGTTGCAACTCACTGTTTGACTCTCTTTAATTATGCTCAAACGGCAAACATTTTGTTCGAGTTGGGAATATGCATATTTACTGAAGAAGTTGGCAGATATTTAAAAGAAATAGCTAGTTTTAAACAAATTTTTAGTACATTAATTTCGTACAGTCACATACTTATTATTTATGAATCCAAAATCTTGCAGAATTCCAGCTAGTTTAACTAAAAGGATAACAACAATGATATAGGAGCGTAGCATAGTTAAAGTAAATAACTGTATCAAAATTAAAGCAAATAAGTATTCCCAGGGGCGTAGCCAGAAATTTTTCATGGGGGGGGTTACGACTACTACAACTCATATATATGTATACGTGGGTGTGATAATGTAGTGAAGAATGTACATTTTGTATGGCAAAAAATTCCTCATGAGGGGGTTATGACCCCCTAACCCCCCCCCTCTTGGCTACGCCCCTGAGTATTCCTAATTAATTTTTTTATTACCATTAGATTAAAGTGATTGCTTAAATTATCAGAAATTAATTACTACTCCAATATTCCCTATTTTTTGCTTCTTAAGAATTTTGAAATGTTATTCAATTAAAAGAAAAAAATCACTGCATACCTTTTCATATAAATTCTAAATAACATTAATCACAAATTTTGGCAATCATCAGATGTTTAGGAATGTAAAACTGGAAATAAACGTCTGGTTTTTTTAATGGTATGTGCCATAGCTTACAATCTATTTCTGAGGCAAACCATGCCTTTATTTCATATTTTGACTCTGAAATAAACAAATTTCTAATAAATCAGAAGTACATGACACATCATATATAGGTCCCTTGCAGAACAGAATCTCACCAATTAAAAAATATGTTTTTTTCTCTTGAGCAATATATATAATTTCTGGCTTTCACCATTGTGCCACATTTTAGTTTAACAAAACTGTCTGCTGGATTGTTGCAATTAGTGGTAAAATTAGATTTTACTAATATACTATACTGTGCAGTGGCGCACCCAGGATTTTAGTTTAGGGGGGGCTGGGCGACATGCAAATACTGCTGAACACGGTTATAGTGACCTCGATTAGTTACAACTTTCTTATAACGTCTACATATTCGGTACCACTTGACTGTCCCATAGAACACAAAGCACACAAGCAATGTAACTTGGTATGGAGTCATAAATAATTATCTGCTCTTTTCAGTGACGTTGTAACCGAGATTAACAGTGTTTCGTAAACTAACTGTAAGCATTTATTTAAAAACTTTTTAAATAAATGTCTTTTTTGGTTAGAAATAACTTTTACAATTGAAAAGACAATTAAAAAAAGAAAGAAAATATAATTAATTAGCGACAATTTTCATTTTTTAAAGCTTTTCACTTCTTACTTTCTACCTTTAAGGGGGCTTCAGCCCCCATAGCCCCCTCCGTGGGTGCGCCTATGCGGTTCTGTGATA
This sequence comes from Cheiracanthium punctorium, assembly GCA_038373885.1. Lineage (NCBI taxonomy): Eukaryota > Metazoa > Arthropoda > Arachnida > Araneae > Cheiracanthiidae > Cheiracanthium > Cheiracanthium punctorium. The sequence goes on from JAWZYV010016381.1 coordinate 19,228, forward strand.
TTAAAACCTGGATAAAGTGGCCTGTTAGAATGTTGTTTTTTAAATTCATTAATTTTTTATATGTTGTTTCAAGTTAAATCTCTCTTTTTCTTTATATCGTTTTGCTAATTGCTGGAGGGGTTTATCTGATTTTCTAAGAAGTTTCTGTATAGAATGAAGGTAGTTTTCAAATCTGAAAGCACTGAAATTATCTAGGAGGCCATATTTTCTAGCATCATCACACAAATGCAGCAAATTATGTACACTGTGTGACACAAATTCATTACCATATATTGTAGCAAATGTCATGACAAAATGTTTTAAAAGTTCTTCTGCACGATCAATATATTCATGTATTATTCTTGGCTAGTTAAAATTCTTATAGCAACATGGAGGATCATAAAATTAATATACATATCTTTTCGTAATATTCTTTTTAAAATAATAGGTCCTGTATACAGTAAACTAGTTTATCCGAAATTTCAGATATGACTTTGTAACCTATGCGTGTTTCACGGGGTCCATATATCCAAAAATTCAGTATCTTGCGCATAACCCCAAGACACACAAGATGCATGGTAATCAAGGGGAAAACAAGTTATAAGTCAAAACCCAGGAATAGACTTTAAAATTGTTTCACTGTGATGATAATTTTTTATCTGAAGTGTTAACAAAATCAATGTCAGTACAGTGCCGTAACTTGGATATACGAGGCCCAGGGGCGGGATTGAATCTGAGGGCCCTTTTAATCTTAAACCTAATATTAATCCTAACCCTAAAAACGAAAATAGGTTGGCACGTACATACATTTTTATGTACGAGAAAGACAGAATTAAACACTCTTAGATAATAATAGATATGATATAATGTAAGTATTTATTAAAAAAAGACAAATCAGACCTCTATTTTAAAAAATAAATTTTCTATTTCTGAAAAATTCACTTTAAGAACACAATTTACAACAGGCAGCATACGACACAAAACAGAAGTCAGTTGCGTACCTCTAAGCTATAGCAAGGAAGGCGTGTGCCATGTGTGACACTTGAAAAAGGGTGCAGATTTCTATTGCAAGCTTAATGCAATAAAAGAAACGTTCAACAAGTACTATCTCATCGTTGCAAGGACGTGACGACAGCTATTCTCCCTTCTGTACCCATCGTTCTTCTCGTATTGGTACTTGAATGCCTATGATGTAGCACAACGCAAACGCTTGCTCGAAACAAAAGCATTGAAACTACCAGGTCTAGAAGCAAAAATGAGAACAGAAGAGAGAATTGCTACCATCGCCTCGATGTAACGATGGGAGCGAACAGGTTAAAGTCAATAAGACACTACTTATTGTGACCTAACTTTGTGATAGCTTCTTCATTTGCTTAATCAACGACCACAACACTAACCATGGAAGAAAGAGTGGTCGTATGCAAACGAACAGGTCGTATGAAAACACGTCGTGTCGTTCTTACTGAGAAAAAGTGCAATTTTGTTGCCTACCATGGACGCCATTTTACCCGAGTGATCACTGAGAGAAATAAGAATTATTATGGTTAAGTACATTTACTAAAATCTGCTGAAGAAAAAAAGCAGAAAACACTAGTACTGTTAGTTTGAAAATTATTCTTTTAATGTAATTTAAACAACTACCGAAAATCACAGCAGCAACACCAAAAGCTTATCTATTCGTCCTAAATTTAAATAAAAAATACCTTTAAGAATATTGAATATATTTACAAATTTATAATAGAAGTAATGTATTATACTACATTTGAGTGTAGATACACACCAGTGGCGGAGCTTATTTAATGCATTTCAAGCATTTTATTACCTTTCACCTGTATTAAATTTCTGAAAATGTTTTCATATAATGATTTTTTAATATATGATTCTTACATCATATACTAAGACAAAAAAAAAAATTGCAAATATCTTATTCTTGCATTTAATTCGTCTTAATATTTCTTGCTTTTTTTTTTTTTGAGCTAGTGTGGTTAAATAACTGAATTATTTTTTATTTTAACTTCATTTAAATAAAAAAACTAAATAAATAAGTAAAACATACCTATGGTCTTTGATAAGATCTTAGCTTCAAAGGCCTTTTCCGTATTTAGCTCCGAATTAGCTCCCGTTTTTAAAATTTTAAACATAAAATTAAGCATACATCGAAAAATTTTAAGAGTAAAATTGTATATACATAGAAAAATTTTTAACATAAAATTAGATATACGTAGAAATATATTTAGAGAATCATACACTTACATCTTCACTAATGTAGTTAAAATAAAACCGCAAACGCACCTCAACTCAGGAGAAAAGAAAAGGAATTTGCACTTCACGGTCGAGAATCATTTTCAGAAAATACTGACTGATAAACGAGCAAAACAGAACAACCCACTAAAGGTTCAAGGGGTGGCCTTGGATTTTTGCTCCTCTTTTTATTGCTTATTCCATGCGGACTGGGCGCTAACAAGAACAGGAAATAGTAAAATGGAACCATACGCGCTTGTTCTGTCCATACAAAGGGCCGCCAATCTCCTTATCAGCTAGTCCTCAGGCAAAACGGTTCTTTGCTTTTGGAGGGGTCACTACAATATTAGTTTCGGGGAACTAAATATTCAGTGGAGACATTTAAAGGGATCCAAATATCAGACCTGATTTTTTTTTTTGTAGTTCTGTATTTATACCCAGTACTTTCCATTTTTTTTATCTAGTGTCAGTGCTAACAAAATTTTTGGGTCTCTTATAATCCCCCCCCCCCCGCATTGCAGGATTTTTCGCCCTGTAGTTCGGCCTCTGACACACACACACACAAAGATAAGTTTTAAAAAAGAATCCTCATATGTATTGGAATTTCCCTTACGTTTGTTACTTGGGAATATCATGAAATAAAGAGAATTTAAAAATTAAAATCAATTGAAATATAATAATGTAATGAAAATTCTCAATTCGGACGCAAGTTGGAAGATTTAAATGATATTAGCTATAATTCATACTGTATCACAATCACAATACTTAAGTGTATGTTTTATACAGTGGCGCACAGCGTGGATGCCCATAAGATAAGAATAATTTTAGTGAGGGCTCCTGCGTTTGTGGGAAGGGACTCATCTCAGGCTTTGAAATATTTTAGGATGAAAACAATAAAAAACTACAAAAGAATTTAGAACGCAGTAAAAATACTCATGTCGCAATTTCCACAGGGCGGAATGAATTATTTTTTAAATGACATGAAGTACTTTCCAATCGCTATTCTTCTTTTCACTTTTTTTTAAATTGAGAACTAAAAACATTTGTGTTTTTGACATTTTATTCAAAGAACGGGCACAAGTGCATACTTGTTATAAAGAGAATTTAATCACTGAATTAAAGTCACGAGTCACTGACTAGAACTAGGAGTTCCAAAACTTTACAAAATTATCTTTCCTCACGCTTCGTCCCTTTTCTCGTGGAACTTTATGTCTTCTTATCTTAAATAATTTAAAAAATTACATTACTTGATAAAAAATTAATGAATCAAACCCCACTATGGATGAGTGGATAAAACACTCAACATACAACATTGTCAGATGGCTAAAGTGTGAAGGTCCTGGTTTCTGTCCTGCCGTGCAGCTATCGATCTAAGGTTTGAAATTTTGGACAGCTTTCTCCAGATTTAACGTGAATACGCGTTAGAAGTCCTCCGCCCGTTGTACCCCTTCTAAGCAGATAGCTCTTGCGCAGCTTTGCCTTAACAGAACACAACAACATTAATAAATCATCAATGTAGTTCTTATGTGTTCCTGATTATTCCTACTAAAAGCATTTTCAGCCATTAATCGAGCACGTGCTTTGTAACAACAAGGTATTTTTAATTTCATATACTGAAGTAATTAATGGATTTCACATGAATTCAAGCTGAAATGTAGCATTTATTTGCATTTTTAACATAAAGTCTGTACATTTTTAATTTTAAACATGTAGATCACGACTTATATTTAACCTAATGATTACTTCCATTCCCCCTTCTCTTACAGGAAATCAGTGTCCACCACTGATTATGCATCTGCACATTATTTGTAAGCGCATAAAATGTTTGTAAGTAATAATTACAACAAAAAGAAAAAACAAGCCTTTTGTTCGAAATTATCTAAGTGATATGATAATTTTAAGAAACAACAGGGGCCCCCCAAATGGAATGTTTGCTTCAGAGTGGCTGTTTGAGGACCAGATCAATGAATAGAATACAAATAAAGAATTTCTAGAATACAAATAAGGAAAACACAAGGTCATTAGTTAAAGAACTTTGACTCTAAAAATAGTGGCATATAAATTTAACTTTTAAAAATTACATATCGATATCGTAATACAGCGGATCTGTTGGTGAGCTGTTAGCTGTTTTGTAAGCAGTAAGCAACATTTTTTGTTTTCTGCTTAAACCGTGCTAGGTGATCCGTTTAGAATATTTGATGCGCAAATCTAAAAAGTTATAAAATTCAAAAACACATAAAGAAAAATACAAGAGGTTGGAGGAAAATAGGCATATGGATTTTGAAGCCCCTACGTGTGGGGGTCCCGGGTATTCGCCCCGCCATGCCTCCCTATTTTTACGGCACTGATGGTACATACCAACAATGAATACACCTTTTTAATATTATGTCAGAACATAGTATAGGCCACACTGAACTTTTGGACGATCTTGCTAATTGGCAAGCCATCAACATTTATAATTAAATGTAACATATTTGGTAATTTATTAACATCTTTTAAGCAGGTCAACATACTTTTAATGGCTGCATGCAGACCATAATGATAATATTTGCCAGGGGGAATATCAATAATATTACTAATCACCCTTGGTGTATTCAGTAGTGTTCTGCCGTATTTAAAAAAAAGAAAAGAAAAGAAACCACACATCTTGGAAGGTGTCCAAACGGTAAAAAAGCCAGAATTTTTCGTAAAAATATTATATTATCATTTTAGTAACAAAAATCGAAATCCCCCTAAGTACGTGCTTGGTAATTTTAAAATAGTACTGCAGGTTCATACAACAACGGTACTGCAAGTGAGGAAAGAAATATTTCTCTATAAAGTTAAATAATTAAATTACATATAATTATAACATAAGGGTTAAGATATTATCATAAAATGTGTACTTACTTATGGCAGAAAAGACAGCCAATGTTGACACAGTCGAGCCGGCAAGAGAAGTGGCCACTATCCCCACCAAAGATTGAGAAGAATGGCCCTTATAGCTTATAGTAACCTTGAGACACGTCCCCCTTGACCATAATTGTGTCCTCGTAGTTGACAAAGACAAGAACATCAGGAGAAAAAAAGTACCCACCAACTAGTGACAAATGCTTCTTCACCTTTTCAATGAATTAGGCGGGCATTTTAATTATTTGTGGAGGGGGCTAAATTCTTTCTCGGGAAGGTTTAATTTAATTTGTATGTCGCAGAAAAAATATCGTAGCGAAGAGAATTATTGTGGTGTAAGGGTCAACTATTACCATCGTTGAAAAGATAATTATCGTTGTTATAAGAATATCGTTATACAGAGAACTGTTTTACATTAATCTAAAAGGAATTCAGCTAGGACTATGAAAAAATATCGTAATAGAAAGAATTATCGCTATAGAGGATATCGTTGTGGAGAGATTTTACTGTACATATAAATGATAAATGTGTGTGTAAAACAACTACTCACCTCGGCACACAGGCCTCCGTGCAAGGCTGTACCCAGGGAAATTTCGGAGGAAGGGGACCAGACCCTCTGGTCCCCCTCTTTAATTAAATTAAATTTAAAATTAACAAAACAATAATGATGAAGCCTTTTCGTGAAAAATTTAGCCTTTTTCGCCGTTTATTCCCCCCCCCCGAGATTGTTTTCTGCGTACGGCCCTGCCTCCGTGTAACGGGAAAAATAAAATGGTTAATCAATCAATTGTCAGTAGATTAAGATGCAAAGCAAACTCATCTGATAGTAAAATACCCTGGACAAAGAAGCAAAGCAAGAATATAATAACACACCTCACTCTTTTACTAAATTTACAAACACTTACTTAATGTTCGGCATACCTTCATATGAACCTCCAGTGAACAATACTGAATTGTATACTCTTGAGAAAGCAAGAGAAGTAGCAGAAAAAGATCTATTAAACATCACGCGCAACAAAAAAAAACCGCTATGACGCTAGATTTATACACTAAAAAAAAAAAAAAAAGTTTGTTAAACTGACAAAAAAAAAAAAAACTATCAGCCAGGATGCCGGATACAAACACCGGGAACCCGGGAATTTTCCCGATGGGCCGGTCACTTTAATATATACAGTATTTATATATACACTTATGTATGATGTGCACGTATGTTAGAAGAAAATGTTAGTGGGCCGAAAGTGGCTGCAAACACAAAAATTACGGTGTAATATAAAAATTGATAGAACTTTTTTATTCTAATTCTGGAGGGAGGATGTTATTTTAAAAATTTTACTTTGTCAAAAGTGTTAGTAAATAAAAATAAATTAAAAAATAAATTGGTAAATCGGTTTTAAAATCCTTGCCATTGGTAATACATTTATGCATAAAAAGTAAATTAATGTTCGGATTAAGACCATAACTAAACCTCCAATTTTTCGTAGACAACTTACAAATATACTATAGTTGAAATGAATGGAAAGATTTTTAATTTAAAACAAAAGTCTGGAATGTGTACAACGATCACAGTTACTTATTTTGTGAAAAAAAAAAAAAAAAAAAAAAAAAAAAAATCGGTGTTTGGTATTCAGTATTTGGTCGAAAAAACGGGGGGGGGGGAGCTGGGAGGTTTAATATTCAGAAAATAAGAAAAAAAATTGCAATTAAAAAAAAACTTCCAATGCTTTCTATTCATTTTTGTAAATTTAAGATTGCAAATCCACCCCCCCCCCACGGCCCCAAATATCCCCCTTGCTACAAATGTTCATGTTCTAGAAATTTTCCCCTCACTAGCCCCTCAAAGTCAAAACAATCGTTTGGTTGGTTAAAACAATCCGTTTTCTCTTTTAAATCAAATTAATGAATATAAAATTCTCGAATGGTATTGAAATTGGGGGGCTATAGTGAAAATGGTACATGATACGCAAAAATGGGTCATATTCAGATTCAGGAGGTCATTTTACATAAGAATTTGCAAGAATGATGTCAGGGCCAATTTTCATGCAGCCAAAGGCGTAGCTAGGCCGTTTTTGCAGGGGGGGGGTTACAAATATATGCATATATATATATATATATATTCACGCACACTGAGAAGTGTGTTTCTTATAAACACACACTTCTGTGTATGCTTATTAAAAAACTGATACCTGGCTTTTTTGTTAGTCTTCATTGTAAACAGGTAACAGTGAATACAAACGCTTGATAAGTGAATGTAGATGATTGTTTTTGTTATTTTTCAGAAAATAACTTCTTTTATTTCAGTTTTCATATTTTAGCAAGGATTTATACTTTAGTAAGTTTTTCAATCATTACACCACATGCACAAACACACACACACATACATATATATACATACATACATACATAGATAAACTGAAACTTCTTGAGAGCGACCACCCTTTCTTCCGCGAAAAATCGGTCGTTAATTGAGGTGGTCGCTCAATGAAGTATAAACATTTGATAGCCAAGGAAAAAAATTCTAAAAAATTTTGTTAGTTTTAATATTTATGAAACTGCATACTAATACATAAGAAATTATACAAACACATTTTTTATATTTAAATATTAGTAAAATAGTTGGAAATTTCAGATTTTTTCATTCTTGTTTTCTGTCTCAGAGAGTACTTTTGTTTCTACTTTGTTTTTTACATCTGGCAGAAGAGCATTTATCTTGATATTCTTTAAGCATCCTGGATTTGCCATAATAAAATATATTTGCTTTCTGGGTTTTCCTACAACCAAAGGTAACCGACAACTTTCTTTTCGAATTTCTTTTTTCGTGTGACACGATTCCATCAATACTCTACTCGAACGGTAAGGCAAAATAACACGTTTCTTAGACATATCTCTTCTCTAATCTGCAATATTTATACATGATATGTACGTGTAGTTAGTTTCACTTGCTGTCAAAAACGGATAAAAAATATCATGATTTATCTGGAAGCATTTAAAATGTTTTCCAAATAAAAGAAATAAAATGCTTAAGATATTTAGAAAGCATTTAAACTGATACACATCACTAAAAATAAAATGATTTTCAGATTTAACTTTACGGCTAAGCCGAAGTGCTTGTTAGAAAAAAAAAAAATACATTTAAAAGAATATTTTTTTTAATCAATTTTTTTTATTTGTCTTATTACCGTGAAAATGAATAAAACGTGAATGTGACACAGTTTACGTAAGTCATTAAAAACTGACCAGGTATAAAACTAAACTAAAAAAAAAAGCAGCTTTTTTTCCCAGTTCATAAATACTTTAAAATCTAAACATATCATTTTTATTGTAAAATAAAATTTGTTACTCTGTTTTCCAGTAAAAAAAAAAAAAAAAAAAAAAAAAAAAAAAAAAAAAAAAAATGTTTAGTTATAAAATAAAATTTATTATTTTTTGTGCGCCTGTTATTGTTGGGGGGCTAAAGCTATGAAGCTAATTAAGATTTTTGGGAATTAATGGGGATAAATTAAGATTTTTGGGAGGGCTCAGCATGCTCAATGCATTCGATGTGATTTATCGTTCTGGATTTTATTTGTTGATATTAATATTTGTCAATTGATGAGCTTTGTTACCAATAATAATTTTGATATTGAGTACTCATGTTTTAAACTACATTAACAATTGCGCTTTTTCCGCTCACCCAGTGGTCCCTATGGGTTTGTAAAAACAAGTGCCGCCCGTGCTGTGGACATCACTTGAAACGGATGTAAATTAGAGAAATTTTTTACCATATTATTTACATATCAGCAGTATTTTTTTAACTCAACTAGTTTAGTTCCGTGGTAAACTAGTGATTAGGACGCTTTACTGGTAATCCGTAAATCCAAAATTTTTATTAAACCGGGCCGTCAAAATCAGACATATTTTCTCTTTTCGTTAAGATGATGAAAAACTTCAAGAAATCTATTTTCTGTGGCTTGTGAAAAATGAACTATAGTCTGTCCTTTTTGGGGTATATTTTCTCCGGCATTTCGCAGAAATGGCAATGACAGTTCAAAATAATTATCGGAGGAATTGGATCAACATGTCCAAAGAACATCCGCCTGGAGGCTAGGCACCCAGTGGACACGTAGACGTTTTTCGGGAATGACAAACAAAGCAGTCCAAATGTGGGGGGGCGGAGTGCGTCGGGGTGATAAATAAAGGAGAAAAGCACCTTTTAACCTTCCCTTCGGTCACTTCCAAGTCTGGTATTCATCATCATCACTGACCGCGCTCCCAACGTTTCCTAAGCTATTCTTTTATGCCCCTTGGATCGAAACGTGCCCACTGCATGTTTCGATCCAGATGAGAAAATAATAATTAAAAAAATATAGTAATAAAAATAATAAGATTCTGAAGTTAATGTATCCTAAAAACATTTTTTCCCCACCTGAAACACAATTTTTCTAAGTGAAGAGCGAGATTTTGCCAACTCGTATAAATTTTGGGAGGGGATACTCCCCCGCCCCTTAGTGACGTCTCTGGGCTCAGGGGTGGCTGCAGCCCCATTAGCCATTTTCTCGCTACCCCCCTGATACTTTTATAGCAATACTGAAACTTTTTGCATTATTTTGAGATCAAAGTGTCGAAACTCTGAAATGAGCCCCCCTCCTCCTCCTAATAATGCCAGACCCTGAAAGTACTGGTATGACAACGTGGCAAAATAGCGTGACCGAATAAATAATGTAAACCATATGTTTTGCAGGGGCGTATGCGAGGACTATTGACCCCGGGACTCCCTCCGGGGCTGTCCTTCAATTTGACATCGAATTTTTAAAAACTTTTTTCCTTCGACTTATTCCCATCATCTCGATCCTTCAGTTTGTCAGCTCATTCAAAATTTTACTGTTCTTCCTGCCCCCTGCTTTTAGCTTGTCGCCCGAGGTTGGACTGCCTCCTCTCATGGGCGCCCATAGAAATTTTTTAGGGAGAGGGCAAACTCAAAAAAAATCTAGAAGAGAGGATATTTGTAACAATTTCAATTTTCATTCAGCTTTGTGATGCACTTTTGTTTTCGTAACACATGCACTAAAATCTCTAGGGGCAGGACCGCGGCTCTCAGCTGGCGTCCCGGACTATCTAATTTTCGGCGCACTTTCTAAGTAAGTCAGACTCGTTTATAACGAGCCCTTGTTTAAGAACCCGAATTAAACGAGGAAGACGGAAATGCTTGGCCGGGGTACAAGATTAAATCTGAAACAAGCTTATAAAGAGTAAAGCCCGGCCATATCGAGGAATATTTCCGTGATTTATAAAATTTCTATTGTGATTGATTGATTCCGTGATTATGGCAAAGCAAAGTAAATGCGGTCTGCCAAGGGAGGGAGGGTGCTTTGTTAGAAGGACTTACGAGGTTCTGACGCGTATTCTGCCCCACCATGGCACAGTGGTTATGCCACTGAAAATGGTAGATAGCTGAGGTGTGAAGGTCCCGGGTTCGGGTTCCATCGCGTGGCTGTCGATCTAACGGTTCGTGGCTGTCGATCTAACGGGAGTTTTGGTAGTTTTTCTCCAGATGTAACGTGAATACACGTTAGAACCCCTTAGAAAGTCTTCCTACCAAGGCACCCCCCCATCCTAGGCAGATGCCCCGCATACAGGTTTGCCTTAACACACATACAACAACTGACGCGTATTCACGTTACATCTGGAAGAAACCTACCAAAACTCCAGACTGTTACATCGACAGCCGCGGGATGGAACCCGAACCCAGGACCTTCACACTTCAGCCGTTTCAGTGACATTGATATAACCACTGTGCCATGGTGAGACAAAGAAAAGAAAATTATTGCCTTCTCCACTTCCCCATTTCAGGTAATCATTTCTTAGAAAAAAATTATTTTAACAATGGTAGTCAGTAAAAATGATGATGAAAACGAAGAATAAGCAACAAAGGGGGATCGCCTGACCATAGGCAGGTGGGACAGTCCGACGTTTGATAAACATTTAAAAAAACACAGCCCCCCCACCTATCTAGTGCTTTGATGGCGCCCTCTAAACATATGGTTCCCCGGGCAGCTGCCCGAGTTGCCAATACCTTAAGCCGGCATTGCTAGGGGGTGCAGGTACCCTTCTTTGACCATTCTTATGAACGATCATGCCTCCTCTACCCCCCACCCCCCACCCCTATACAAACCCCACACGACATCCACTGATTATTTGACTGTAGGTATCCATGAATGATTGGTTTTGAAGGAGTACTGAGCAATTGTTTCCTTTCTTTAAGCACAGCTCCGTTTTCCAAATTGTCCTCACTTACGAACTGTCCCTGTCAGTAGCGCAGCCAGAATTTTTTTTTAGGGGGGGTCCAGAACTCGGGAGATCAGACTCGGACTCGGGAGATCAGACCCCCCCCCCTCCCCTTAAATGATCATGTTGCTGTTCACAGGGCCCCCGTAAATGACACCCATATAAGTTTTTCTAGGGGAAGGGGGGGGATGGTCGTCTTAGACAGGCACTCAGCAGTCATCCCTTCCCTGGAAGAAATGTTTCACGAATTTTACCTTTACAGAAAACATTTGAAATTTTACCTTCAGGCCCCCAGAAAGCGCAGAATCAGTGGGAATACCTATATTCTCCCCCCCCCCCAGTGGCGGACTTTGCTCTTGAGAGGCCCGAGGCGCAACTCAATTTTGAGGCCTCCCTCCTCCAAAAAAAAAAAAAAAAATCACTAACTCTAACTCCTTTACATTATTACTAATTATTTTAAAATGCTTTAATTCGTTTTATATGTGGTTTATGTCTACAAACCAGGGCCTGACTTTCACCATAACACTTTTGTGCCCAGGGCACTTTTCAGATTTTGTGTCCTTTAGCTGGCTCAATTTTTGTGCCCCTGTATATCGTGTTAAACTCAATTTTTTGGCTTATTTCTCCATGTGTGCCGAGGGCACGAGCACCAAGTGTCCGTCCGATAGTCAGGGCTTGCTACAAAAGGAGTATTAAAATTTTAAAATAATTTTTATGTTTATAGATTTGTTCATCTTAAAAAACATTTTTTATCTCAATAATTTTTGTACTACGTTTCACTTTTTATGATTAACACTAAATAAACACCAGCATACGTCTAAGTATAACCCAGCAACTGCAGTTTTATATTGATTATTTTTCACTGTTAATTAATTACGTCAAATTACTTTTTGTGGACCACTGGCAAATGTCTTGTTTCAGTCATGAAAATTTTAACTACATAACAGGTACTTTTGAAGGTCAGAACAAGGGAAACTTGATCAGAAACATGACTTTGACATCACAAAGTTCAGAAGAATTCTTTACTTGGATAAAATGAACCAAAAATTTAACATTCCTTCAAGAACATATATTTATAAATATTTAAATATATTCATAAATTTTCCGTTTGGAACTGCAAAACTAAGCAGTTTAAAAGTAAACTTTCTGTTTAGTCTAATTTTTGTCTTTATTCAAAAACTGTCAATAAGTTTAGGACTATTAATAATGAGTAATTAGGTATGAATAATATACACACATTATTCTATATTTTAAATAGAATTAAAAAAACTACAAGAGAAATTAAAAAAAAACAATACTTTAAGTAGTTAAAGTACAAAAAATATTATTGACTTAAAAATAAATTCCACTTTATAATGGGTAAATGGGTATGCTCTAAGCTTCGGTCCTAGGCTTATTATTAATGTTTAGCATTTTCATCTGCGACTTTAAAATACATGCCGTATTTATAATATAGTTATCATAAATATTTTCTAGTTGAAAACAAAAAATTAAATTAATCATCATTTGTTTTTTAAGTTTTTAATTAACTGTGTATGACATTCCAGTTCAAAATTTGTCTATCGATTTTAACCCACTATCATCCGATCGAGCTAAAACTTTGCACGCATGTGAAATTTCGGTGACTCTAAGTATTGCTTTCTTTAATTTTTCAATAATTTTTTTTAACTATCAAATATCTTCCCCCAATCCCCCCCCCAAAAAAAAGTGTTATCGCACATGTATGAGCTCATATCTTTTTAATTATTGGTCAGCAATTTTTTAGCATTGCATACTCGGAAAGTTTCGATTCCAAAAAAAGATAAAATCGGTTATCCCTAGCTTAAATTTCTAATTTTTAGTGATTTTTCGAAAGAAGATAAATTATTGTTTCCAATTTCTTTTACATCGTGACAACCAACAACAATTATATATTCTAGGTATATTTGAAAATTTCACTGAATACAGAGTGTCCTTTCCTAAATCATTTAAATGAAGAACGGCTGAAAAATATAAAATATTTAATTTTTGACAAATTTTTCAATCTCAAGCTGTAGAATAAAGCGGTTCAATCTTTTCTCTTTGAAAATGAGAAATATTCTTATCAGACTGTACACTTTTTGATTTGGGGGTGGGGGGCGGCAATCTATAAAGCAAGTGCATTTGAATGTCCTACTGCAATACCAGCTACTGAGCCGCAATCTGATTCAGTGCGGCCCAACCAGTGGCTGAGTGCATAGCACTCTAAACTGGGAGACGAAAGGTGCCTGGTTCAAAACCAGGTCGCGTCCGCCAACCTAACCGTTAGGAATTGTCCGTGGTTTCTTCCAAAACTTAGCGTAAATAGGGGTTAGAATCCCTTAGAAAGACCCCCCAAGGGGAGCACCCACACCCATCGGCATAGATCCCACTTGTAGATAATTGGCCGTAATCCCCCAACCCAACCCAACTAATTGATTCCGGATAGGAAAAAGGCATAGGGACTCTCTGCACCTGTATTTTTTTGGATATAATATAGTGAGCAAATTAAAACAATGCAAAAAAATCTAGGAATTTTTCTTGGGAATAATGGACAGTTGAGGGCCCTAAAATTCCAAGGAATGTTGCATGAAAATACCAGGAACTTTATTGAACAGCCCAGGAAAGATCCACTGAATTGCATATTGTTCAGTAAAGTTCTTGGTATTTTCGTGCAACTTTCCTTGGAATTTAGGGCACCTCAGCTGCCTATTATTTTCAAGGAACACTACTGGAATTTTTTTTAATTATTTTTTTTTTTTTACAATTCTAGTCATTTTTAAGTGAACTGCCTGTTTTTTAAGGTCGTGAGACCACTATTCGGTTAAGTGACGGGTTGAAAGAAACAGTAAAGTTTTCAAAGGGAAATGTATACTTTCTGTATAGTAATTGTAAGTCTAACTTATCCTAATTTCCAAGGAACGTTTCTGGATATTTTTACAGTGAAATACGGAATTAAAGCATCAATTACTTATAAACTAAAAGTATTCGTATTATAGTTTAGATTATGGTCTAATGCTGTGAAGAGGAAAGGGAGTCCCCAAAGAAAAGATTGTTCAAAAACACTTTCTACTCTAGAAGCAATCCTGAAACTATGAACAATGTCTCTTGAACAGATATTTACATATATTGTTTTTTTCTTTCTGAAAACCGAATTTGGAGGCCCCTTAGAAATATGAGGCCCGAGGCGCGCGCCTCATGCGCCTATTGGGAAATCCGCCACTGTCTCCCCCTTTTGGCAAGCCAGCGTATAGCCAGGGGGATATAGGGATTCATATCCCCCCCCCCGACACTTTGGCATAAATTTAACGTTAGCTGTTAGACTTTTGTCTTGCAGAAATTTCAATTGTTCGGTATAATGCAAATCAATCAAATAACGTTTGCCATTATAAAAATGTATTATTGTAATAAAATTGCTAGTTATAAAGCTTTTATACATTCTTATAAGAAAAACGAAAGAACTAACGGAAAACCGTAAGCCTCTAATCGTTAACGACCGCTTTTCGAGATGGTGGAGTTCTTTGTTTCTTAACACTAAATAAAATACATTCAGGTGTTCTAATTCTAGTCCTATGTTCATATTTATTCTATTCATTAAAAAGTATCTCTCCTCTTTTAAAAACCTTTTTAATAAAACATAGCTCTAATAAATACACACAAACTCCGCATATCGTGTACTCTTATACAAAATATATCCAAAGAAAAATACTGAAAAGAAAAATTAATAAATCCCGTTCAAATTTTAACTAAATAGAAATTGTAAAATATTATTTATATACAATTATCATACAAACATGAAACATGCCAATTGAAGAAATTCATTATTGAAGAAATCAATTCACAAAATTATACATCAGCTCACATACATAGATTGTAGGTCTATTCAGGGACGTAAAAAGTAGGGGAGCTGGGGGAGCTGTGGCTGAAATATTTCCCTGAAATATTTTAAACGGGCTCAGTACACCCGTGAGAAATTCTCCCATGTTTATGGTACATTGTTTACCTCAAACCTGATTTCAAAAATATAGTCTACTTTTTCTAGGAAATTCACACAATATACCGCAAAGAGTCAAAAGCCAAGAGCCAAAAGAGCAGCTCTCCATATGTATTCGATACTTGGCTAAATATTTGTTTTTCGCATAGTTGGTAAAAAATAAGAAAAATTACCCAGCCTGGACACTCCGACTTGCCTAACTATACAGTCATATTTTGAAAGATTTATTACACCGAACATTTAAATTCATGTACTAAATAAAGCTCTTTTTTTGCGGGGGGGGGGAGAGATAAAGGAGATAAAGGTGATTTAAAACGGGGACTGTTTAAGAGAACTCTTCCCCAGTGGTCTTTAAAAAGGAAGATAATAAACAAGTAGTCTTATGTTTTTCAAGTAGTTTATTCTAGCTATCGCACTTTAAAATAGAATTAATAAAAGAATAACTGTAAATTTAAAAATTACTCTCCATGACAACAATTAAAGACATTATTTAAATAATGGTATCTCTTGTAAAAGTAATATTTTATCACATTATTCACGCAATTTTAATTTTCCTATTAAAATTCTTTAAAACTTTAATGTTTAAAAATTTTTTACTCAGAAAAAACTGAAATTAATTTAAAAAAAAACTTTTACTTTTTAATATATCTGCTGCAAGTACAAAACATGCGTTCACTATTTCAAGTTTTGTAAAAAAATAAATGCAATAGTTGATTCTTTAATTGACAGGAAAAAAAAATTCAATAGGCTAATTATGAACTTATTGATTCATCATGTATGATATATTTAAAAAACATTGAAAGAAAATAAAATTAAAAAAATGTGTGAATCTCGTCTTGTGAGTCGATTGTGTAAAGTCTCAAAATCCTTATTTGTTATATTACCTCGATCCTTCATTACCTAAGAAATTAATAAAATAAATAAACAGCTCTTCATATATTTTAGCATAATATGTGTTTAAAAAGTAATAATATTTGACACAAACTGGAATTCAAAAAAAGGTAATTTAATGTATTTGTTATCATTGACTACATTGTAGTTGCCAGTAATAATAAGCTTATGATATAGTTTTAAATAATCTTTATAAGTTGGATCATTACATCTTGTATACATGCAAGTACGATTGTCTATGTTTAGAAAATTCTTGGCTAATTATAAATAAAAACCACTTCAACCATCTGCTAGATTATACTTGAAAGATCTTTTTATATTAAGATTTTTACTGATAATAAATTATGAACCACGTCTGTGTGATTCCACCTCCTCTGTTGTGTAAAGTTATTTTGAAATTTAATCAAGTAAAGTTTACCTCTTTGTTAATTTAGAGCCCATATCAAGAGGATGAGCTTGAGATTCAGCACCCTCAAAGGTTTCTTTCGGTGCAACAGATTTTTCACCGGGTCCGGGCCCGTCCATACTATCAGCAGTCTTTGATGCTGCACGATCACCATCATCGGCTTTAATTTTTCTTCTCGAAGAAAGATAAAAACGTTTCACTTTGGGTTTTCTTTCTTTTTAAACTGGACGAATTCATGATCGTAAGAAACAAAGAACAAGAACCCAAAACTTAAACTTCTGCTTACAAATTAAAGGCATCCAACTTAAGTGAATTCACTGAACCATTCGAAATTCAGTTATACCACATCTAAGCTCCCAGCAGACCCTCTTTTTTATTGTTTGTTGTGTGTGTGTGCGGTGTATAATCACTATTTGAATACTGTGGCTTGTTTATCTCAAGAAAAGAAGAGTGGTGTGCTTGAAGACTACAATATAGGCAATATATTTTCCGCTTTCCTTCATGACAATTTTGTTATCAGCTAATTGTAGCATGAATAGATTCTTTCTGAGGATATTCCGTTTCTTTGAGCTACAAGGGTGCGAATTACTCCCCTTTACATTGTCCGATTCGTCCATCCTAGCCCCACAAATTCCCTATCAGAGACACGACTGGAGATTTATTGCCTAAGGAGTCTCTATGACGGTGCTTGCTGGAAGTCTTTGATGATTTTATCTTGCGTCCTCCTTTTCAAGCCAACTATGGATACAAAGTTTAAAAAGATTTTTTTTAAAAGAAAAGACACTTTTTAGAGAATAAATTTGGAAAAAAAAGAAGCAAAAGAGAAAAAATGGGCCCGTTTTACAGAAAAAAATGGGCCCCTTAAATTGGTGGCCCATGGGCCCCACTCGCCCTGTAGATAAACGGACCCTGCTCATAGCGGCCCCTTAGCTCATAGGGGGGGTCCGGACCCCCTGGACCCCCCCCGTCGCTGCGCCACTGGTCCCTGTGACTTGCTGGCGACGTTACAAATTATGTCACATACGAACTGTCTGTGACTTTCTAGCGATGACACGGTGACTTTTTGGCGACGTTACAAATTTTGTCACAGACATGCTCTCTGTGACTTTTTGGCGACGACACCGTGACTTTTTGGCGACGTTGCAAATTTTGTCACAGACGAACTATCTGTGACTTTCTGGCGACGACACGGCGACGTTACAAATTTTGTCACAGACGAACTGTCTGTGACTTTTTGGCGACGACACGGTGACTTTTTGGTGACGTTACAAATTTTGTCACAGACATGATATCTGTGACTTTTTGGTGACGACACCGTGACTTTTTGGTGACGTTGCAAATTTTGTCACAGACGAACTATCTGTGACTTTTTGGCGACGACACGGTGACTTTTTGGCGACGTTACAAATTTCGTCACAGACATGCTCTATGTGACTTTTTGGCGACGACACGGTGACTTTATGGCGACGTTGCAAATTTTGTCACAGACGAACTATCTGTGACTTCCTGGCGACGACACGGCGACGTTACAAATTTTGTCACAGACGAACTGTCTGTGACTGTTTGGTGACGACACAGTGACTTTTTGGCGACGTCAGGGTGACTTTTTGGTGACGTTACAAATTTTGTCACAAACGGAAGTCACGTTGACGTTACAGTGAAGTCACAAGCAGATAGCTGCAGAGATGTCACACTGTGACTTCTATTTGACGTCACATATAAGTCACGTGTGTGACTGCGACGTATGTGACTCGCAGGGACTTCACTGCGACCTCATTGTGACTTTCCGTGCTATTAGGGGTGGAGTCACTCAGCGAACAATCACATACCTGTCACATGGTGACTTCACGGCGACGTCACCTGGTGACTGGTCACAAATAAACTTCGCAGTGACCACACAGTAGAGTCACATCACTCACAAGTCACAATGTGACTCGTATTTGACAATTGTGAACCTCTGTGATGTCACAGCGACTCTTTTGTGACCATCTGTGCTATTAGGGTACATTCGCACCAGTATCACCCACCATGTGGCATGGAGAACCATTAACGTATCCGAGTATAAATAGTCCACTACTGCCGCCATTCACTGATGAAATCTGTAAGACTTTTATGTGGGGCTTTTGAATATCTGGCAACCTCCGCCTCGCGAGATGGCCACCTCCTAGTTTCCCCCTTTTCCGTTCTGAGATTTCTGTTGCTGGTCATGGGACTTTCGACCACAGTACTTTTGTACGTGACCCTAAATTCCACACTTCCAGCATTTTACTCTCCTTGGGCTGTCTCTCGTTCTACCGGATCTTAATTTTTGTTCTATGAAATCTTCAATTTTTTTCATCCTGTTCTCGCAGCTCTCTGTGTCTGTATCAGGACTTTCTTGGGCCGTTACCGCTCTAACCGCATTCCGATCCTTCCTTACGGCCCGCTGAGCTGCCTCTAACTTCATGGCGAGTACGAGAGCAGACTTTAAATCTGGATAATCCTCCAGTATGAGTGCCTTCTGGATTTCTGAGTCCCGGATGTCTTCAGTAAAAGGCCGCAAGGCCATTTCTTCTTGGACATCATCAAGGTAGATGACACAGCCTATCTATGTCCGAGCCAGCCCGTGAAGGGTCTCGCCAGATCTCTACATCCTTGACTTTAGTTGTATTCTACTATACTCTTTCTGGCACTTCTCAACGAATTTCAACTCCAAGGCACTGCCAAGGGCGTCAAAATCTCCTATTTTCGTCGCTACAATGGTTCGCAATACGTTAACTGCGTCTCCACTAAGGGAAGCGACCACTTGGTTCACCTTCTCGGAATCGTCCCAGCCATTCGCTTTGGCGACAATTGGAAATTGAATCTTGTATGCTTCCCAGGGAGTATTTCCGTCATAAGGCGTTAGTTTCACTGCTGGGCTCAGTGACGACAACTTAGACGAAGTTTTCCGCTAATTTTCCCAGCTTGACGAGAGTCCAGTTTTTCTACAATTTTAGCTTCACATTCTTCACGTTTTTTCGAAGCTACATCTTTTTCTAGGAGCGATACTCTTTTCTCCATTTCCTCTTGATTTTTCTGTATTTTCTCCTCCAGTCTGAATTTCAACTCGTCATGTGCGGCTTTTAACTCTTCAAATCCGGTTTTCATCTCGGCTTCAGCGACTTTTATCTCGTCCTATCCGGTTTCTATTTTCTTCTCAAAATGGACTTTTCCGGCTTCAATTTTCTTCTCCAAATCGGCTTGTCCGGATTTCATCTGTTCCAATCCGGTTTCTAATTTCTTTTCTAAATCGGCTTGTCCGGATTCAATTTTTTCTCTCAATCGGCTTGTCCGGATTCAATTTTCTTCTCTAAATC
The DNA here is from genome assembly GCA_038373885.1 of Cheiracanthium punctorium. Taxonomy (NCBI): domain Eukaryota; kingdom Metazoa; phylum Arthropoda; class Arachnida; order Araneae; family Cheiracanthiidae; genus Cheiracanthium; species Cheiracanthium punctorium. The sequence goes on from JAWZYV010016381.1 coordinate 39,224, forward strand.
GGCTTGTCCAGATTTCATCTCTCTTATCATATCAGTTTTCATCTCCTCTATCAGATTTTTAAGGTCTTCCATTTCTCTTGTCCACACCATGCACTGGAGAATTAAAAGTCTTTCTTTAGAATCCCGATTGTGACACCAAATGTTGCAGAAAACACTGCTATTCCTGGGTTGGTCGTTTAAAGTCCAGTTGGTGTAGAAAGTTCTAGTAAAAAGTCAACTTGTCAGGATGGAACACAACTTTATTGCTTCTAGAACTTCGTCGAACAATCAGCTTTACAAGATTCACAAGCACAATCAAACAGTGTGCTTCTAACAGTCCGCTTAGATCAGAAGCTCTCACAAATGCTGTATTTCTCACATAAAATAAAACACATCCACAGGTAAAAGTTCAGTGGAAATATTCGAGGGATAACACTAACAGTCCCTCAAGACTCAGCAATCAAGAAGTAACACACGGCACTTTAAAAACAGCTTCGAAAAGCAAGCCAAAACACTGCTTCTGTAGGGTCAATACAAAGCGTAACACAGCAAACTCACTTCACAAGAGGTCAATTCACACTGAATTGGGGCCTCTGACAGCTTGTATTTATAGTCGATGCAGAAGCTACAAGAAGCTTCCAGAAAAGTCTACTTCTCGAAGATTCCGCATAAAGCGGGAATTTTGATTACTTCATAGAAGAGAAATGCTAGGTTATTATGTGATTTTAATGCAGCAAAAGCAACTTTACAAGCCCCATAGGGAAAATCGCGCCAAATGACCAAAATGTTTCCAAGCTTGGCGACTTTTACGACATATCGTCAAATTTGGCGTCAAAAATAAGTCCCCAAAAGTGAAGTTACCGAAATCCTAGGACCAATATTTCGCGAGATTTCTAGAACCGCCATAGAAAAACAACGGGGAAACCAAAACTTCCTATTCTAGTTGACCGATTTTGATGCAACGAAAAGCAAAATTTATCTATGTTAAGCGTAGAATACGAATTTTGATCTATTTTAAGCCCCAGAACAGCGGGTTTCCCTGAAAATTCATAACAATAAGTTTCATAATTGTTTTTAAAATGACATAAAAATGTATTCCTTTCTTTTCATGTGCACCGGCTGACTGGATGAGTGAACGTGCTTCCTGGTTTAAAAAGAAAAAGAAATCCGCAAGTCCTGCGGTTTTGGCTTTGAAGTAGAAAAGTAAAGAAAAGGTCTGATATTCTTGCTTTGATTAATGCTTGCGGGATGTCTTCCACTGGTCCAGGTAGCAGGCTGTACAAGAACTCTTCTGAAGAATGAAAGAAGTAAAATTTCTTAATTTTAAAGGAAAGAAGAAAAAGAACTGTTAAAATTGGACATTTTTTTTTAATTTTCAGTGTCTGCATTACTATGTTTTTTTTTAATTAGCGGTGCTAATGTGTTTATAAATTTGAATATTTGTGTTTAATCAGTTTTATCTGCAGAAAGAAGAGGTGTTCCTATATTAGTATAATTTTGCATATTTAAAATTTTAAAGAATTTTTTTTTGGTTGGATTATACATGAGAGGCGAGCCCTTATTAGCTATGGTTGGCTTAAGTTCTCATGTTTAATCTTCTTTCCCCGGAGCTTAGGATTTGGATGGCCCCATAGGTTTTCGTGCGATGGACTAGTTTCTGACTTTTTAAATGTTCTGTTGGCGAAAAGCCGGAAACTGGTCTAGTATTCAGATAAATAGAAAATACTTGTATGCACGTTTTCATGCACACCATAAGCAAATATATGTGAAACCTCTTCCGATGTATTGTATATAATAGAGCAAGAGCCAGCGACCGCCAGACCTTCGTCATAGTATAAAAGCTGAAACTTTCTCTGCGCATACCCCCCAACAGAGGTAGGAACAATCGGCCACTATAAAGTTTGGATGATCGTGGCTTTCGCAGGTAACACGTGGCAAATGTGTATAAAATTGCCGAAAATTTCGTCATTTCATAAAGTTTAATTTTTTTTATAGGTTCTTCTTCGCAGTACTAGAAATCACTTTATCCCTTGCCAGACACTTTTCCATCGTGGCAAACCCCCGCCAGACAAAGTCTTGAAAAACGTAATTCTATTACGAGCGCGCTGCAAGAAAGTTCAGAAGTAGCAGTATAAAATGTGCTTGGCACTTTGTAACAGCTTGACGTACTTCGTCGCGGGAGTTTACGAACCCAACAGTTTTCGAACGACGTTTTTCGTTTACGAACACAGAAAGCAAACTTCATTTTTAAAATGAATTAGTCTAAAAAATAATCAGTAAGGTTCGCAGCTTTTCTCTAGTATAAGCACAATCGTAACTTACACTACCCAGGACCAACCACGATGAGTTGGCTACAATCCGAGTCCCACCCGTGCCACCCCAACCACCCAATTATTGGAGCATGTGTTTTACGTAGGTTGCTAATTATATTTCTGCCCGTGGCAACAAAAAGCACAGCTAGGCGATCGCAGATGATTTAAATCGAAAATTTGATATTTTTAAATATAAATTCTTCTGAACGATTTGTCCTTTCAGCTTGATTTGTGTTGTTTACAGGAAATTTAAAAATTCATCTCATTAAGAAAATGGAGTTGACTCGTGAACATTTTCGTGCAATTATTTTCATAACTTTTGACATGGATTGTCAAGACAAGAGTGTTTCGATGAACTTAAATCTTTATACAGCGATGAAGCACCATCCTACAGCACTGTAAAAAGCTGGTATAATGAATTTAATCGTGGTCAGTGTTCGATCCAGGACGAATTCCGTGCAGGTCGCCCAAAATCGGTTGTTGTGCCAGAAAATACCGTTGCTGTGCGAGAACTGATTAAGCAAGATCGTCATGTGACATACCATGAGATTGAGGTGTCTTTGGACATTAGTATGACAAGCATCAATAAGATATTACATGAACATTTTACCGTAAAAAAGATTTGTTCGCGTTGGATCCCGCATAATCTGGAAAACGCTCAAAAGAAGGCTCGTATCGATTGGTGCAAGGAAAGCTGACAAAATACAATTAAGGTGCATCAAAGGCTGTGTGTAACATCTACACAGGTGATGAATCATGAATCTATGCATATGAGCCGGAAACAAAACAGCAATCGACTGCATGGGACTTCCAAGACGAGCAAAATCCAACAAAAATTGTTCGAGCAAGAGGCACATATAGAAACAAATGGTTGCCTGTTTCTTCGGCATTACCGGTCACATGGCGACACTGCCGTTAAGCAACGCAGGACGGTCAATTCTGAATGGTACACGACTATTTGTTTGCCAGAAGTCGCTGGAGAAATTCGGAAAAAGCAGAAGAAGGGACGCATAACTCTTCATCATGACCATTCGAGCTCTAATACATCGGCTCAATCAAAGAATTTTTTGAAATGCCAAAATATCGAATTGGTGGGTCATCCACTGTGCAGCCTTTATTTGGTACCCAATGACTATTTTTTATTCCAATACTTCAAAAATAAATTACGTGGACAACGATTTTGGACACCCGAAGAATCGGCTGATGCATTCAAAACGCATGTTTTGCAGTTACCTCAATTGCAGTGGAAAAAGTGCTTCGAAAATTGGTTCAAACTCATACAAAAGTGCATTGCTCTTCATGGAGAATATTTTGAAAAACAATAAAACCTATTTCGATCATAAATATTTGTTGTTTCATTATTAGGCCAGAAATATAAATAGCAAACCTAGTAATGAACTATGTAAAGCCCGACTTCAATTCAAACCGTGGCACTCTCTGCCAGTGTTATAATCTACTTTCTGATGTATGAATAGTCAGCAAATTCCGGAGTGGCAGTTCAATCGTATGAAGTATGCAAATGCACCATTGAAGAGATTTAGTTAGATTAGAGAGCTGAGTAGAAATTTAGCTTGCAATAACGTAAAATGTGAGAAAAATGGCCAAAAACCTTACAAAACATAAAACATCTCAAAAACTATTAATCCGATTAATTTCATTTTTACGGCATTAGCTTTCTCTTGTCCTATTTAGTCAGCGTGCCAAATTTGGTCCAGATCCGTCGAAATGTCTGAACGCGTATAGCGAACAAACTCTTCTCTTTTATATATATAGATTAAGTCATAATAAGATTAGTGTATGTTCAATTCGACGAAATGTTTAAAATTTACATCCAATTGAATAAATCTGGAGATGTTTTAATATATTGTCTTACCATACCTAATTCGGTGTGTTGTGTTAACGCTACGCGAGGGCGATCTGCCAAGGATGGGGGGTGCCTTGGTAGGAGGACTTTCTAAGGGCTTCTAACGCGTATTAGCGTTACATCTGGAGAAAACCTAATAAAACTACAGACCGTTAAATCGACAGCCGCGCGATAGGACCTGAACACGGGACCTTTACACTTCGGCCGTCACACAGTGGAGTATTCGTATCAAAATCCTGGCCAAAAGTCGAAAATTTTAAATTTGTTTAAAAACAGTAATATATATGTTTTTGGATAGCCTAGTAACTGATGCATCATGTAATACATGTTTTTCGACCGTAATTCATATCCAAAAGATGCAACACTCGGTTTAAAAGCAAGTTTCTTCATTTACGGCAAGAGATTTCAGCGTTTTCTATTACTTCGTCTTGCATTTTTTACGGGCTCTTTAAATTAATTTACTGGTTTGATACTTAGTATAATTGTAGTAAAATATATGTATTTTAATTATATGTATCTATTAGCTTGAAAAAATAATATGACTTTATTTTAAAAAATTGTAAACTTTTTTTTTTCTAATTTTTTTTCAAAAATTCACATTTCAAAAAGCTTTTTGAAGGGGTGTCGCGGCTTGTCGCGCCCAATTTCAACTATAATCGTAATTATTACAGTATTGAGTGTCTATTCCAAGAAAAAAATGTTCCCCCAACATGCACCATTTTATAAAAAAAATTATTTATATAGCGCCATTTTTATTTTTTCGATAATTTTTCGACGGGTGATCGCAAAAGCTATACAAACATACGCACTTGTATTTCTCATAAACTATAAATTATGTGCAGGTGTTTGGATAAAGATATATAAAATTCATTTTAGTCAAGATTTAACATCAGTATTTTAAATTCAGTATGCAATTTCTTATTTTTCTGATGTAAATTTGCTATAAGAAGAAAATTTCTACATATTCCAAAATTGCCCTTTCTTAGTCATGTAAATAGTCCCATCTATTTACAGCTTAGTTTTCCATTTATGTAGTAAATTGTGTCCAAAGCAAAAACTCCCCATTTTTGGTTCTCAAAGGTTGGCAACTGTGACCTCGGGTCATTGAAGTGTGAGTGTGTAAACAGAAAAGTGCTGGCTTGAAATAAATTACTTTCTCCTCGAGCTTGGAATGAGATTTTATGGGTTTGCAAAGGGGGGCATCTTTTAAGCAGTGCCCTTATATGATCTGCTCTAGATAAAGGCCAATGAAAAAGAGCAAGCCTTATAGCAGTGAGACCCTATAACTTCTTCTTCCAGAGGGGTCCGATGGTGCTCTCCCTCTCTCAAAAAAAAAAAAAAAAAAAAAGGAAAAGAAAAAGAAAG